>JAVFBY010222209.1:0-39300 GCA_034781015.1 Tonicella lineata | reverse complement strand
CCCCCCCCAATCAGGTGCCAAACTAATTCACTACAAAACATGTGATTTGACCACGATAATGTTACATGAAAATGAATACATGTAGTTTACAAATAAACTTATAGTACATTGTACCAAACTAAGGATTACCATTTAACAAAGAACTTGCTGATCTTTAAACTAGCTGAAAGGTACTAAAAAGCTCATTTTCACAGTGTTAAAGAAAATTTTTCATTTATCAAACAAGAGAATCGATATTCCCAAAATGTAAAATACCTGTTTGTTTTAAAGATTTGAAAATTAAATTGATGTTGAATGATTATTTTGAAAACTGTCTTAATGATTTGAGTTTGGAGATTTTTTTCAGTAAACACTTGAATATAGAAATCAAGTTTTTATATACTTTTCAAAAAACTACCATATTGCTAATTTTTTTTCTAAACTTTTGCCTTCAAAAGTTATTTCAAATAATATTAAATCTTCCAAAGCTATTAGATTTCACAAATTTGATGGTCATTGTATGCCAAAGTTCTTGATAAAACTTGATAAATAAAACATTTTGGACATTGCTGTTAAATTTTCTCATAGTTATTATATTAGATTGTTAAAAATTGGTCTTAAAGCAAATGACAAGCATTTTCCCAAAGACAAAAATATACACAGTGAGCCTACTTGGCCAGAAATAGACAGGAACTTATTTATTTTTGTCTTTTCCCCTGCTTCAAACTTAACTGGATATAAACCTGGCAAGGAGTTATACATTGTATTTATTTGTCCAGGATTTTCAAAGAGAACAATACATGTTCACCTTTGGCACAATTTCTCTGTGTCCTTGATTTTACCTGATCTTCTGTTTCTTTACGTTAATAATTTGTTTTCATGCCAATCTTTAAATCAGGTACAATTCAATGACCAGGATGTTGTCATATAGGTGAGATACCCCTGACCTCAGCGTTAAACCCCAATCAATTAATCAATAATCATGTAGTAACCGAAAAAAATTTATTTTGCAGGTAGCTGGTAAAATACTTAATTTGAAAAATAATTTACAAGTGTAATGACCTTTACATACTAAAAGACAATTGATAAGTTTGTGCATTGAACACATCTATTAAACATGTTTTGGATAAAAGTTTGAACAATGATATACTGTAATACAAGTTTTCCCAAAAATATTTTTTAAAACTGTTTTCTTTCACTGTATTGGTAGGTGATTGACAAGAGCTTCCTGATGCTCTCAGAGCTAAGGAGCATCAGGAAGCTTTTTTGTTTTGGTGTTAGTTCTTTGCCCTGCCTTATCTGATGTTGCAAGTGACGTTGAGGGCAGTTGCTTCTACCCATTGGGCTGGCATGCTGTAATACATGTATGAATAAAATAATCTGAGTATGTCATAAAACTGCAATCAAACTAACTTTAACTCTCTTGATTACTTCTGATGATGAAAACAATAATTTTTATTGAAGTTTTGAAACTATTAATATGTGTGTTTTTTCTGGCTTATTTCCCTTCTAAAAATGATTGTATTTGTGGTGGAAAACGCGGTCACGAAGCAAATACATTGTAATAGACTAAGTTATTAAAACAATAGAATGTGTTTCAAAGGCCAACAAATTGTACTCCAGTAAACTTATATATTTTAATGCGGACAACCAAACCAATTATTGTCTTTAGGTTTGTAACAATTGAAGGTCACTATATTGTGTTAAAAATTCATAGTTTGACTAATTAAAGAGGCTGACATTGGATGGAACAATGTGAGAGGGAGATGCCAGATATCTTTTATAAATATTGGTTGAAAGTACGTCCAAAGCCATTGTTAGTTTATTTGTATGGAAGAAAGTTCATACCATTCTTATAGGGCCCGAACACATCCTACCATAATTCCGCTGAAACCCATTGTTTAAAATAAATGGAACTGTGTTATTATATACAGCAAACACAATGCTTGACTTTTCAACTTTTGTCCATTGTTTGGGAAACTCTGTTGTTGATAAAAAAAAAAAGTACCATTAGTTTTTTTTACATTGCACACTAGTTATGCTAACTACATGTACAGCTGTATGGTGACGGCATTTAGTAAGCCCTATAACATTTTACAATTCAGGGATCTTACAAGTTGGTTTAGGAACTAGATAAAAACTCAATTTAACAGCTAAAAACTGAATATTTTCTGTTGAAAAATAAGTGACAAAGACAAGGAACAATATTTCAAGTGAATAATGGTACAAACTGCTCAAACCATTCTTATGTGGCTGGTAAAGACAAACTTAAACTCAATTTCTTTAAAAAATAAACTGAATTTTTGAGTTTCGGTTTGTTAAATTTGAACTTATATGAATCCAGGCAACTTCATCTAAATTCCTATAATTTTACATGGTTATATATACCAAACAGCTATACATACATTCAATAGGCATTTCATAAGGACATCACATTATTTACTGTTTTATTATATAGGCAACATTTCTTTTTAGTTTCATGTGTTTACATATTTTAAGCAACAAATTATTCTGTAAATGGAAGGATACTTTAGTTAAATTTAACAGGTTTAATTAAACTTTGTTTTTAAGTTACATTAAATGTCTCCCATACAAGCAGTATGCGAGTTATAGAATACATTTACATTTATACAGGCTACAATTTACCTGTAGTTGTTTTATACGATTTATGTTTTCTTGACATACTGGTGTGAGATCTACTGTAACTGATAACTCATTAACTGATTTTAATGAAGCTTTTGTGTTAAAATTATTAATTTAAATGACAATTGATGTGAGTTGTTTGGTGTTAAAGCCAAAACCTTTTACTGCCAGCCAGTCCCTTAAGGCTATTAGCTTACATGAGAGAAATGGACTGTGTTTTATGATAAGTTGAGGTGTATGTTATGTCTTCGTCTAATCAACAAACATAACAGCCTAATTAGTGTAGACATTTATGTTGCATATTAAGTACTGTACAAACATAAAATTAAGTATATTTTTAAAAACCATTTTCTAACTATTTTCAATTTCATGAGATATGCCTCGAGATTTGTTTAGAGTACAATTTTGTAACCATCTTCATACATAAAAGAACAAAAACTATATGATCACGCCTCATGAGAATAATTACTTTAAAGAGGCTTTACCGCAGAATTTAGGCCAAAAATTGACTGAAACGAATTAAACCGGGTTTTCTAATTTTTCTAGTATGGTCCAAGTTAAAAGCTTTCTGAAAATATCAACCTCGAAAATGTGCAATATACAGTATTAAACAAGTAATAAAGTCTGTAAAATCTATAAGGCGGGTCGCATTATAGATTTTACAACATTTTCTTTTTTTTGCACGTTACATGGCATATCCTCAAGATTAATATTTTCTGAAAGCTTATATACATTGGGCCATTGTAGAAAAATATAGAAAACCCAGTTTAATTTGTTTTAGTTTGGTCTAAATTCTGAGGTATATCCTCTTTAAGTTTAACATTAAAGATTAAGCAGAACAAAAATCAAAACAAAAATGAATGAAATAAATACAAATATACTGAAAAAAGTGGTGGGTGGTTGGGCGAGAGCTTCATGATGCCCTGGTGCTTTGTGAGCTATGGGGCATCAGGAAGTTAATTCTTAATTTCTGTCCTTGTCCTGTCCTGTCTTTGATGTTGCCAGTGATCTCAAAGGTGTTTTCCTCCACCTATTAGTTGGTAGCTGTCATATTGGTGAAATCCTCTGAGCGTGACGTTAAACCCTAATCAAACAAACAAGCAAACAAACAGAAGTGTTAAAAACACATATCAAAACAAAGCGCGGGTGGTTGGGTGGGAGCTTCCTGATGCCCTGGTGCTCTCAGAGTTAAGGGGCATCAGGAAGCAGTGTTTTTCAGTCTCGTCTTTCATGTTGCCAGTGACATGAACGGTGGTTCCCTCCACTCATGGGGCTAACACGCCGTCAAACAGGTGAATAACCCCTGAGTATGACGTTAAGCCCCAATCAAGCAATCAATCAAAACAAAGCAATCTACATGTAAGTAGAAATCATTTTTCTAACACTGATGTATCAATATACAAAAATATGTATACAATTTCACGTTAACATAATAATGTAGTTAAAAAAGTGTTTATGATGACATTAATTCCTAAAACAAAATTTTATTATCATAATTATAAAGTGTGCGAGAAGTCGTTGAATGACTTCTATTTTTCTTATGACTTGCCATCGATAAAGAGAGAAGAGACTATGGAAATGTTAAGAATTTTACATTTAGTTCGGTTGACTGGTAATAATGAACAAGATAAAGACCGGAATTGCGCAGGAGCAGAAGCCAATGAGATATTGTTATTCGTGGTGATGGCTCACTCGATAAGGTTCCACCAGTTTTCATCGAACCGTATCAGAGCATCTTTGAGAGGCAATTCTTGGGGATATTTATGAGTTTTTGTTTGGAATGCATTATTGTCTCATCGCTGAGTCTGAGTCATGGGGTGATCAGGGAGCAGAAAAGACAACAGGATCAAGTGAAGTGGTTGTGTTTCCCTGTGATTTGTTCAAGATCTCTCTGGTCGTTACTATGTGAAATCTGTATGACTTTATTAAATTTGGAAATACAATTGAGTTTACAAATACAATTGAGTTTACAATTACATTTTTTTAATACTTCAATTAAGTTATTTAAAAAAGTATATCTTCTCATCCTGTTTTCTTATCCTTTAATGTCACATATCGTGATGATTTATGCATATTTCTTTAATCTCAGTACATTATACATAACGTGTATAGCATTAGGCAATTGAAGATTTCAGAAAAATGAAATCAGTTTTTTTCTTTATTCTAGAAAATTATAGACAATTCATTTAATGTCATATTTATAGTTATTGCTAACTCCCTTGTATAAATTTTAAGAACATCTCAATACAAACATAGTGATTTCTACATCTCTCCATACCCTTCATGTGCATCAAAGACATTTTTAGTTTTTCTTATTTTTCAAAACCAATTGTTTTTTGTCATAAAAGATAATAGTGTTTGATTGAGTTGTAATGCTGGAAGAATATGCCAGACATCTTCTTTCCATCATTATGATCACGATAGAAAATATCAAAGGACGAGGTGGAGAGAAGATATTTAAAAAAATAATCCAAGAAGAATGTCACATTAGCCTTTGTGTCCATGGTACCCTGCAGTGCCGAAATTCCAAGAGTTTTTGGTAGCAATGAGCTGACCTCTTTCGTGTGTGCTTGGCTGCTTCTCCTCGTTCTTCCTGGCCGACTAGAACGTTAATTGTGGCTGGACAATGGTTTATCTCTGCATTCTGCCGCTATTGTTGAGCGGAGTGGGGGAATGTCTGGACTGACTATTGATTCTCGTCAACCATAATAGCTCAGTTGATGAGTCAATTAAATTGCATTGTGTTGGAAGGCACTGTTGATTTTAGATTCAGCCAAGTGAAAGACACTCTTGGCATCTCTAATGAGTTTGTCTTGAGTATCGCGGATACATGCACGTTTAGGTTCTAAACCCTCTCAAAGTTCCCATTGAGTCACTGCAAGCCACAGAAAGGGTAAGAAAAATAACAAGGGATGCGTGCTGATTTCTACGCCACCCTGGTCCAATGTCCTTTCTTCCCCCCTTCAACAAACTACAATACTTATCAATTCATATTATATATGCCTACTATACTATAATTAGGGTACATGATAATTTTATAATAGATACATTTTTAAGATTTTTAGCAATCCTTTAAGCTATTTTAAAGTACATGTACAGTTAATCATGAATATTTACTTACAGTGTACATAAATTAAATAAGGAAAAATCATTGATTCTTTAACATATTTTTTTTTCTTTTTGGCACAGAGACTTTTAGCTTAAATTTTAAATATAAATACATCTACTGCCACATAATGTTAATTTTTTTTTACAGTTCTTTTAAGTTTATGGCAGATTATGATATAACTTATTGTTGATTATAAAGTGAAATGCAGATACATCAAACTTACATTAGGAAATAGGGGCCCGCGCTGTGGCTTAGTGGTTAGCACGTTTAACAACAGATCCACCTTTTATGTAACGCATGGCTTCAAATCGCCAGGAGATCTTTTAGATATATGAGAGTCGCACAAGGTGACTGGCTATCTCAACGGTGGCTGTTTATTACATGTAGGTTTCTTCTTGGTTTTCCACTTTATTAAGTAGTTCCAAGTAAAAAGTGTTGAATCCGCAGTCACATAAGTGAATTACCATTGAGTAGGATGTTAAACACTAATCAAACAAATACATTAGGAAATATAAAAAATCTGCTTCCTTATTTCTTAAATATTTCCTTTTCCCCTCAAAAAAAGTCAAATGATAGAACAACATTCTTTCATCACTAATAATACTGACAGAAACAAAAATCATTAAAACAAAAGAGATGATTAATAGAGTAACAGATTGGAAAGGCCAGGCTTGTCAAAGGCCCCATCATCACTCCAGGATTGGTCGTGAGAAAGACGAAGGGGTACTCTGTTATCAGAAAATCATTCCTCCAGGTCAATACATGCTTGAGAACAGCAGATTTCTGATAAAGCAATTGTTTCTCATCAATGACTCTAAAGGGAAGTAACTCTTCACAAAAATAACTTCAGAGTTTTGACATTTTGGAAGTGTATCTAACGGAACATTTTGGAAGTATCTAATGGAACTTTATAAGCAGTTGTACAAAACTTTAGAATGTGTTCAGAGTTTAGAGATTTTGGTTGTATTTAATGAAACTAAAGCAGTTGTACAATACTTTAGCCGTTGTATGTTTAACCTTTATTTTTTTTAGTCTTTTGCAAAGTTTTGTGCAATTATTGGTTTTCCTAATTTTTTTTGTGTTGAGAAAAGATTTTGGACTTCTCTTAAAAAAAGTGACCGGTTTGATGATGGTTCAGAATTGTAATAAACACTTTTTCTATTTTGATTTGTTAACAAAACATTCACAGCAACTAACTAAAGGCTTCAATGCTTTATATGTCCATCCTTTGTCCAGTTCCTAAAGATGACCACACTCTTGTGTATGACCCCTTTACATTTTGTGTGGTGTCATCTGTTTTCAAAATTGTCCTTGACAGTATTCATTTTGTTCTGGGGCACAATCTGAGTAGGAAATCCCCAAGAGATCACGTTGAATGATTTGTTCATGGTATAATTTTCTCTTGGATCTTTTGAGTCATTGTCCATTGAGAAATAGAAAGAAAATCAATTTTGATGAAACTTAGTTCATTGCCTTGATATCTTGATGAACCAGAAACTGACAAAAGTGTTTCATACTATCTGTTTATAAGGAGGGGAAAGAAGGGATGGTGATCCATGATTACTGATGGAAATTAGTTATCAAAATTTGATGACTTTGAATGTGCCTTAAATATATTAAGCATAAATAACTGATAAATTTGACAAATTCACAGCTTAATTTAAAACTAACCATACATGTACATAAACTTTCTTGAAAATCACACAAATAACTTTTAAATGGGTGTTTCGAGATAGCTTTATGACAACAGAATGAAAGAACATTATCATTTTATGGCAAGGTGGGGGAAACTTCCTATACTTTATCGTTGCAGAATGTCGGTTGACAGAAAAATATAACTGAAATTGTTTTGCTTTTGCCAAAAATAAAATTCTTTACAATAGAAAAATCATTTCTTTTATTAACTTTTATTTCATCACCTGCTACATGTATATTGGATAAACCACCCATGTTAAAAATTGTGAATTGACATTAAGGGACAACATCATTTGGCAATGTAAAGTCACTGTGATGCCCTAACGTCCCAACTTAAAAGTCTTGTATCAAAATTTTATAATAACTTAGACATTTGAAAAATCTGACAACTAATTTGAAGCTAAATAGGTTTCTATTAATATTTTCTTGTTTGTTGAACTAATCCTTTATTTATATCCAATTGATCATAATTTCTTATAAAATAACTGACATGTAATACGTAACAACTTGTCACTGTTGAGATTATATTCTGACAGAAGGAAATCTTCTTTAAAAAAAATAAATAGTGAGACTTTTCATCAGTTCATTGTAAAGTTTTTTTTTAACCCACCAAATTATCTTTTTTGGCAAGAAAGTTTCTGGATCTGTTACAATGATTTATCTAACTTCCTCAAGATATGATGTTATTCTGTAATATTTTTTTCCACTCTTTATGTCTGTGCTTCTTCATTTGTCATGGTATATATTTTTTTAAGAAAATCGTATTTCCTGATAATCGTAACCAGTGGTGTACACTCTGGGTGTTTCTTGACAGCTTACATTTATGAAACTTCGTCGACCTGTTTAAAACTTCCCAGACTTTCTTCCATTTAGTGGTTAAGGGAAATTGCTGAGGAAATGATATGTAATATGTATTCATTATCGTCTTTCAAACAGTTGAGGCAAACAAAAAACTCCTTGTTTTGACACCAGCAAAGTTTAACAGAAGCCACAAACATTATTCTGTATGATTTCAAACGAAATTTGATCTGTTATCACTACAATCTTATGGCAGTTGGTAAAAGCTGCCTAAAAGTAAAACAAATTAAGCTGTAATAAGGATATTCTAGTGTTGGATTTCAGTGTTGTTTTTGTTAATATACGTGACATATAAAAGATGTCTTCTGTTTAAGAATTCAACAGAACAAACATTTTAAAATATGAGTTGAACCTGCTGAAAATAGTACATGTGTCACTATGTGTTGATTTTTTAATCTCAGAAAAACTACTTTTTATAAACAAGTTTAAAGAGAAAGCCTCATCTGTTGGTTTCGTACTTTTTTTCTTAAATTAAATTATTTGATGGGTTTATTGCAAGTACAAAAAGGTATATCGTTAAAATAAGTGAAAATATCTTTATCGTTTTTGTTTGTAATGGGCCCAAAATTAAATCTCTTATTTCTATTTAACATAGATAAGTGACAATATTTGGATCAGTCACAATTTTATTGATAATCACTGTTCACCAACCTTTATCTCCATCCCTGATATAACCTACCAGTTGAATCTCTTTTTGTCAACATTACATGAAGAGCTTCGTTCCAAAACGCGATGAACGCCACTTTTACCAAATTCAAATTGCCCCACTAACATGTCAATAATTACTATACCTTAATGAGTTCTAGGTTTTATTCTTTTTGATCATTATCCTTGAATAGTTAGCTACTTAATTTTAAAAACCAATATAGTTGATTTATTTTTATCTTTTCCACTAGTCAAGTAATGTGTTCGATGACATCATAGATAAAAATGGATTTGTAGTCTTTTGGAACCAAGCTCTTCACATCTCCTTCTTATTCATGTGACCTTGCTTGTTATCCTTCTTCTGAGAAACCATGTTATTTTCCTCTCCCAAACCCTAAGGTAATAATCCACGAACTCAAAACTACCCCAATGGCATATTCACTTCAATCCCCATGGGGAATAATCATCAGCCCTTGTACAATATATATGCAGCATTGTTTATAAGTGGGGGCGATGCTTCAGTCCCTCCCCCACCCCAAAGTATCTATACACCCTGGCTGTAGGATTATCTTCCACTAGGATCCCCGTGGGGCATCCTTCACTGATGCCCAATCTTAATTGAAGATTGTCTGCCACAGATTCATTCTCCTTCCTTAAAGTATTGTCTTGCACCCGCCACCCCCAGGGGGTTTCTCTCAGCTCCTAGTATATTCCCTAGTTACTTGATTGAGAAATTTTGATGAAACATTTATTTAAAAAGAAAGTATATTTTATTGAGTGATTTGATGATTAAAGTTTGATAGAACATGACTTTTATAGCAATTTAAGTAAAGCCTAATACATGTATCTGTATTTATCTCTCTATTTAAAGAAAAATGTAGAAAAAAAATCAAATTACTAGGAAGTATGTATTTCTACCCCCTCTTTGCTTGTCCCACATTATTCTTCATTAAGTGATGGTAACAACAAAGACAGAGTATTTAATGGGATACATCTCAAATGCCTTAAGAGTTCATAATGGACCCTTATCTTTAGCTTGGCTATTTCTGGCTATTATGTTACCAATGTGTCTTCTCTGATCACCCTGTTATCTGCAAATGTTCATTTCTTTTGTCCACTTGGACCTTTCTGAACTCAAATAATAGTTACTTAAAAGTTTTAAAGCGTAATCAAACTTAGTCACATTTATTTTGTTTATCTTTGGGGGTTTATTCTTTTAATAAGAAGAACTCTGGAATAGATGTCAAATTCTAATTAAATTTGTTGCAACATTTTGATCTCATGACAGAGATTGTTATTCTAATTGCCCCACAAATAAGTTATCTTTTGTTTTGTTTTTAAGCTGAAAGAAATAAAATATAAAAAGAAGATTGAATATTTATAACTATATTCTGTACATTGATGTTCAGTTATTTGACACAATATTTTAAATAATCTTGTAAATCCATAGAAAATAACTAGACAGGCACATGGTTGCACTTTTACGATTAGCTGGTTAATTTTAAGTAAAGCGATGAAGTAAATTCTATATTTACGAAAGCTTAAAGCCCCACTAACTGCTAAATGGCTAAACAGCCAACAGCCCGACCTTTTAAATACTTCAAGCATTTTGCTTAACTAAATTGTGTCTTCGAAAAGGAAATAAAGTCTAAATTTTTTACACCATTCCGTTATTTTAAGAAATTGTTTTGAAAGAGCTCATGAAACCATAAATTTGCCGGAAGTTCCTATGTGAGGGAATATACAATGTAGGAACCATATATGAAAACTGGGCACGACTTGTTTAAGCTAACACTGTTAGATACAAATGTCTTTGGTGTTCTAGAGCGCTTTGCGACTTATTACAATGACGAGAAACGTTGCATTATATATTTTATGTAACGTAATGTCACTTTAGTGATAAATTGTGTGCTGATATTGTTTAAGCTACCATCTCGTTTAGCGGTTAGTGGGGCTTTAAGATGGTTGCACTTTTAGGATTAACTGGTTTATTTTAATATAAGCTTTGAAGAAGTAAATTCTATATTTACAAGAGCTTTAATGCTGTTCATAAAGCAGTTAATCCTCAAAGTGCTACCATCTTCTGTTAATAGTTATTTGACATAAATTTGTCTTTTGCAGTTTGGACTTTGAAATCTGTTCTAAGCAGCTCTCACGATTACATGATCTACAAGTAACCTTATGACTTTAAATGATGTAATGAGAGAAAAGTCGTCACAATGATTTGTTGATATCATTTGTTAAATTCTAAATTACTTTGACCTTTTCTAAATGTTTTCGATAAAGGGGTCAATGGTGGAATTGTTCATATTGTAAAGATTTCTCTATTTCTGTTTGGCTTATGAGCACACAGCACAATAGCGAATAAAAGATAGAAAGCTAATTAGCTGGTGAATCTTTATGCTGGAACAAGTTTTTTTAAATGTCTTGGCATGATTTCTAGATTTTTCCTTCATTTCATCAAGAGAAAAAGCCTTCTTCTGGTGAATAGTATTATTTTCAATTACCATCACACAATGTAGGAATTTCTTGATCTCACAGTTTGTTCCCTTTTTTGTCAACCAATCTGCTTGTGTTGAGTAGGATTTAGATGCGAATTCTCTTGTTTCGGTCCGAACAAAGTATTCCTTCTTTTTCTCATTAGCTGTGCATTCTTTGTACTCTGGCGGCAGAAGAAGCTTTTGTGTTAAACCCTCACTCAATGATGGTGCCTTGGTTAATTTGGCTACAATTCTAAAAGCTGTCTCAAGACGGCTGCTATGAACAGCATGTGGGGCTAATCTGTGCAAATCTCTCCCTCATTATCTGGACTAGGAAAAGATTACAAGGTTCGCTCCTTTAGAGAGGATTTGCTCTTCAGTTTTCTGATCCTACCCCCTCTCGTTAACCGGTTTACGAAATAATCATTTTCCTTGTGATCAACTATCATTTCTCTCTAGTCCAGTCATTGAGAAGCCTTCCTGTCTCTTAACTCCCCCCCCCCCTTCTCAAATCTTGAATCAATGAGTCCATGTAGCTCCCAAGAACTTAATTGACACTAACCTCTTGACAATGTACTTGTATATTAACAACATATGTATGACACTTAGACTTTCATCCACATTTACTCACATCATTGTCTTTTCTTTTGAAACTTTTCTTCAAATATACTTTGCAATAAAAATTGCTATGCTTGTAATCTAATTACCCAGAACAGTTCTGAATAATTCCAAGTAAGAAAAGAGTGTTTTTGTGAGATAAAAAAAATGCAGCTTCAATTTACTTTATTTTGCTGTAAGTAAGTTCATCATGGGTTGAACTTGCTTAGGTATATGAGGGTGTCACACAAGGTGAAGTCAACTATTGCAGTTGTTTGGGTTTTTGTTTTGAGGTTTCCTCTTTTGCACCAAGTAGTGCAGACTAAGAAGTAGAGAATCCGTCATCATATAAGTGAAACATCCTTGAGAACTATGTTAAAACACCAATCCCAAATAAACAAGTAAACAAACCTAAGTAATTCATCTTCAGTGACTCAGAAAATACTATTTCTGGTTCTCTGTAATGATCTTTCTAACTATAGCTATTGAACAAACTACCACATTCGTGTATACATTGATTATATACCCATCATGATTACTTCAATTGTTTACCAGCTATAATCACAATTGCTGATATTCCAAAGAAGGATGTTTAGCTATTATTATTTTATCATTTTTCATATTTTTGATTGTCCACAATTCTTATGTTTATACATTACATGTATCTGGGAAAATAATGTGGACAAAAAGCCTTGCTATATGTGTCCTTTATTAAAAAATAACAAAGCCCTAACTACAAAAAAAAAAGTAAAAGAATAGAAAAATTTGCCTTTTATTTTTTCAATGGACTATCATTAAAAGCAGAAAAAAGTGAAATTTTGTTTGTTTCTGACATACATTTTTTTCCTTTCATTCATTTCCCGCATTATTGCTATGTCCACAAAATAAATTTAAGCATTATTAGTACTCATTTGATGCCTTTTGTTGTGTTAAAGCAAACAGAAGCAACACCCTGACTATTTTTTTTAATCTGTCTGTGTAAGAAAATTTGTTTTCTTCATCAATTATCTTTCGGAAAAACAAAAAAGCATTTTTTTTTGTTCCATTATGAGTAAGTACATACTTATGCAGGCTACCTATTCATTGATATAGTATTCACTTGTCAGTGCTTTTTTTTTTTGTTCTGTGTACAAATATACTTTCTTTAGCTAATTATTCCAATTTCCCGTTAGCCACTTTACACAAGAGAGAGAAGAATGTCTGATGCGGAAGAAAAAGTTTTTTGCACAATGATAAAGTGGGAAATATACAATAACATTTACACACTAAAATAAACAGTCGTCAATACAAAGAATGGTTGGTATTGTTAAACCTACTTGTATATTCCGCATGACTCTGGTACAATGTGTAATAAATTTTCATATCAGCCCACCTGATCAAAAATGCTTGAAATCAATGTTACTGATGGACAGGTATTTACTTTGTGACACAGACAATTGCCTTGTTTTCTTATACTGTATACTGTAAATATTGTTATGTATTCACTGGGGGAGGACTTCATGATAGGAAAGAATAGATAAACTATCCTAATGACAAACTCATTGACATTTGAGTTATGAGAGTGTTGAATTTGTTTATCATATTGTTAAAAGATTTACCTGTGTAGACGATGCTTTTGTAATAGTTGGCTGAGGTTTTACTCTCCAATTTCTGTTGTTCATTGTTTTGATCAGTAAACGCAGGTACATTACGATATAACACAAGGATTATTTACAAAAACAAAATATAAGTTGTGTACTGTGCTTACATCAGTTAATACAGCATTTAGAACAAGTGTGATTGTGGTAAGTCCTTGTTGTTTATTCATACATGTAGTTAATTTACAACAACAACAAAATGTAGGAGTGTTGAGTTCTTTAACAAGTATGTACATGTACATGTTATGCCTGTGTTTGAATATATTAAGAACAAATCTTATTTATGAAGCGGGCGTTTGACGAGTATCCTGATGCTTAGGGACATCAGGAGGCAGATTTGTTGTTATATCCTTTTTCTGTCCTGTCCTGTCCTTGTCCTATCCTATCCTATTTGTTATGCTGCCAGTGAGGTTACACCTCTACCTATTGATCGGGAGCGTCTACTATTTTGTTAATCATAGGAGTAATCTAAAGCAATGTTTATTTCTACTTTTTTGAATCTGGTACTATTTTCTTTTATGATCTGTTTTTGGGCTTTTTTTTTGTCTGTTTATTGCTATTTGTTTTACATATTTTTTGCCTGTGAATTAAATTAAATCTAAGCTTTGCTTTATACTTGAATTTAGAACCCAAAATTGTATCTGATAATGATATTTACACTGTGTGCAGTGCCCACAACACATCTTTGACAATTAATCCACAAAAAATATACATGTATGCCTATACAATAAAGCCACATTAACTCCATTATTAATGGTCTAATTTGGTGCCTAAAAGCTTACTTTTCTACATGGATCGGCATTGAATTGGACAACAATCTCCTTAACGAACTGCCTAATTAATCCCTTCATTGTCAGCGAAGAGACTTTCTATTAACACTCCCAGCAGGTTTTACTATTGTTATTTCCAACTGAAGCTATTTGGCATTACTGTAAAGCTTTGGTCTGGCTGATTAGGAGTAAGTTATTGAAGGACTGCAGGGCTTACAGCCAGGCTTCTCCTGGATTATCCCTACAGGTGCTCCCCAGGTAGATCTCTCTATGAAATAAGAGAAAAAGATTTAACACCTTGTGCCTTTAATTCCAGTGATAACTCTATTAATTGTCAAGACAAAATGGTGAGAAAAAAAACAGAACACCATGGAGCTTTACATGTAGCACTTTTCGAATCAATAAAATAAATTACTGTTGTATTGATTTAATCATTCTACCTTTTTATTTTGTTATTCATTAGACGTCTACACGTGTATTTATGCATTGTATTTATTATGTAGCTTTGTAATTTTTTTTTTTTTTCCCATTTATATTTTCAGGTGACCTTGTGTTAATGTGTAAGTTTCGTTTGTGCTTATTTAATCACTAAGGAGTAGAACCCTTGTGGCTTACACAGTAGTTATCATTTGCCAAAAATACATGACAAAAAATTTTTAGAATTTAAATTGAAAAAGTAACAAATTTTTGTTCTTACACCACTGTGAACTAAAACTTTACTGCTGTTATATTGTTGTATTTTCCCAATTTCATGATCTTTATTTCCTCATGTCTGTAGTCCATCAGTACAATGTTTGCACACACGCACACAGTCTAGTCTCAGCACCCCACTCAACTCTCCCTAAGTCGCCTATTTGTTAATGAGCTCACACTAACATATTAGCTTGCCATTTAATGACCTGCAACACAATAAAGGCCAATTGATGTTAACAGGTAATAGGGAATTAAAGTGACAGCGGGGTGGAAAGGGCGACAAGGTGCACGCCCCAACCTCACAATACACTGTAGATACCCCCTGGGTGGTAAAGTGATACTGGTATTTAGCTGTGAATAGGAAAAGACATTAGGACAATTCTTGATTGATTGATTGCTTGGTGAAACACTGTACTCACAGGTATTTCACCAAAACGATGATGTCTGTTAAATTCTTAACGAGACAATTTAATGCTAGCAAACATATTCTGAGTATCTTTTCACAGTATAACAGGGTTTATTCTGTGAATTGAATGAGCATGCATGGTGTTAGTGTTAAACACTAAACAGGTATTTTTCTTACAGCCTATAATTTACAGTCGCAATCAACTAAAAAAATCTATGTACATGTATTCAAGATTGAATTATTTGAGAAATATTCTAATGCATAAAATTTTAAATAGTGTGTTTTTTTTTCCTTTTTCTGTCCTATATGTAAAGTGTTTAGATGTCAAATTTTATAGTTTATGAATTAAATTTTGTCACTTTTCAAATGTCTTGTTTGAAACTGTTTAATTGTAAGTGAGTATCATTATTTCTAAGAAAGGTGACTGGTTGGCTGGATCTCCCTTTGCAGTGGTGCTCTCTAAATTTAGCTAACTCTGAATCGTTTTGTGTTCTTTAACTGTCCTGTCCTTGTTTGTTGCCAAATATGTTGAGGGTGGTTTCCTTCATCCATTGATTTGGCACACAAACAAATGAGTGAACTAATCATAATACAGTGAAATGTAAAATATTAAAAATGAGATCCATTTTTTTTATTTGTTCAGATGTGTAGATTTTCATATTTCCCCCCAATAACAAGACAAAGTGCCAGGTACAATGTACAGTATATGAAGTTTTTAGTTTGTTTTAGATATAATTTATAAAAAGTCCATATTTAGTCCTAATTCTATAACTATCAGTAGTACATCTTATAAGTTCCCTAAAGTATACCAAATTTGAAACTGACTTTTCCCATTTATATCTGACTGTAGAAAACCGAGCATGCCTAATTTTGTCTACCACGTTCTGCCTCTTAGCTGCTTCTGGAGACCTTTCTGGACCTCTGAGTTAACTGAGTAGAATGGGTGTTTTTATGAGAACCTATCTTGTTTTGCCAGACCTATGGGATCAAGTGGTGTGAACACAGCTTTATGAGTTTCTGGGTAAAATTAGATGACATAGTGTTAAGGGTCCTTAGTTGTCGTCACGTTTTCTCTCTGTTTAATCCAAGAAAAAAATGTCTAGGTATCTATGTTTGTTTGTAATGTCCTTTCTATTCCCGCTGTTTTGAGTGTTAGAATTATCTAGAATTGCCATTATTGCATCTATGATTGCATTTAGAATTTTTAGACTTTTGTTCTTTAGCTTTGTTAATTTTAAAATCTTGGTGTTAAGAAATCTAACTTTTGTTTACAAGAAATTACTGTGATAGTAATTTAAGTACATATAACTGTGTGTTTGCAGAAATTAATTCATGATAGCTTTATTTTGCACTACTAATTATATAAAAGAGCTGAATTTCTGCTTTATTTTGACATCTGGTTTTTTTTTTTTTCGTGTTCTATTTTATACAGGAAGTATAAGTTATTAAACCCTAATAATAAAAATAAAAGTTGTTCACTTTTTTGCAATCACTATGTACAGCTATCTGTTTATTTAATTAATAAACAAGCAGTGGATCTGTGGAGTCTAGTTTCCGTGAAGAGCAGTTATTTATCTTCAATCATTCCTTAGTAGCCATCTTTTGGGGCCGTGAATATTTGATAAGGTTAAAATTAAAAGATGTATGTAGAGCTATGTTTTTGTGGTCAGTGGAAACACATTGTTGTCGGATGCATGCAAGTAACATGCTTTTGGCTACATGTATATTATGAAAATATACAAATAAATAAATAAATATTATTTTAAATAAATAATAAATATATTTATTATGCTAAAAGAATTTACATGTATATTGTAAAACTAAGCAAATATATAAACATGCCTTATTGCTATCAGAGTTATAAAAAGGCAACATGAAGCTGATTTGCTGTGGTGTCCTGGTTTTTTGGGTCCCGGTCCTGTCCTAGTCCTGTCTTTGATATCGAAATACCCAAGAGCATGTCTTTAAACACAAACATTCTTTCAATCACATCCTATTGCACCAAACAACTGGTACATGTACCATGCTGTCAGATTTGTTCTTTTAGATTTCAATGTTTTTTTATAAAACTTTTGATAGTTCTTTAATTGCATTAGTTAACTTTATCAGAAGAAGAAAAAAAATGAACCAATATAAAATTTTGCGGCCCAAAAAAACATAATTGGCTTCAGTAAGGTTAGGGCAAGCTATGAAGCTATGTTAGTTAACTTCTTGTGAAGGTCAACTTGGTACAGGCTTGTAACCTTAGAGACAGTTTGGTTAACTTGTGTAAAATAGTGCTGCGTTCCTTCGTTACAAAGGATACTGTTCACCATCTGCTGTGAATTAGTATTGTTTATTCCCCATTTTTCTCCATTCTTTTTATTAAGATTAGGTTTCTGATGTTCGTGATAAATGGTATTTTAGAAAACATTTTTCTCATTCCAGGGCTCGGTCTTTCTCGCAATTAGGGTTCAATCTGACACTGGTGTGTTTTTGTATATATTTTGAGTAAATAATGGGCTTGTTCTCTCTGTGTGTATGGTTTGTATTTTTTGTTGTTGTTGTTTTGTTTGGATTTTTTACATTAAAATTTCATAGCTTCATATTTTCCATATTTTGTGAACTTGATGGAGCAAAGTTAAATTAATTTGACCTTGAACCACAGCCTACTCTAAAACTGTTATATTAAACTTTACTGAGGGTAACGCACGGGTTGGATCCCCCCAGTGGACCTGCTTCGGTACAGAGGAAGTCACATTGGTGACTTCGGCTATAGCGGAGGTGGTTTTTCCGTGGTTTCCTTCCCGGTTTTCCACGATATCACCAAGTGGAGTATCCGTCGTCATCTAGGTGAAATACCCCTGAGTACAACGTTGAACACCAATCAAACAAACAAACAAACTGAAGGTATAAACAATGTTGATGAATAAATACACACTGTTTGTAAAAGATAAACTGTCTTCAGTTTGTTTGTTTTAAAAAGAAATCCAAACACCAAAATGTATATCAAGGAAATCCAGCTCCTTTTCTTCTCCCAAATCTTTGTCTTGAAGAAATAATCAATTTGTGGGCTACGTTGGCTGTCGTATAGTTTGGTGGCACTTTGGTAGTACTTAGGTCTACCTAAAAGGACTATAGAGTCGGCCGTTAGAATTTAACAAAGGGCCGTAAAAGTAGAGAAGTGTGTCCTCCATTAATTGTGGCTGGAACTATTGTCCAAAGCAGCCTTATTTATTGAACAGCCATTGGAATTTCTCCACAGAGAACTAATGAAGCATTTTTGTTGGGGCGCGAGGAAATCCCGCCAAACAATTCCGCAACATTACTCGATTTGGGAAAGCAGCGAGTTCTATTGTCAACCCCAGCCATAATGCTTGATTTAATTTGAAGGTAGAACAGAGGCATGTAAATAACAGGTTTGTTAAGCCATGCCGAACCCACTTGTCTAAAACGCTACTCGGGCGTGCGAGGTCCAATGGTTCTACTGTTTAGTTAAGGCAAGCCTCTTGTTGGCTACATTAGGCCGTTACCAATAGAATTGAAACCTATTGTCTGACAAATAAGCAAGGCAACTTATGCTTTTAGTCCAACCCATAACTTAACAGCTAAAGGCTTATTGTTCTCGACATTTGGAAAATAAAAATCTATTGACAAGTGAAGCTTGTCCTCAAAGAAATCAGCTCTGTGCTATAATTACGTTAACTGTTTAAACATGTACGGCCAGCGAAAAACCAATAATGATCTGCTCATTCAGGATTAATTATTAAGGAATTTGTTTATTGCTTGTAACAGATACTTATTACTGAATTAACGAGCGCTATTTTTGCAACATTGTGGAAGTTTTGTTTTCAATTCGATAAAACTTTAGCTTTTTAGTTCGTCATGTACATGTACCTCATGACTTTATTAGTTGTCTTACTTAGCTCAATGTTCTTTGTTACATAAAAAAAACCTTATAGTGTAAGAAATTGATTGGATAATTACTCTAATAAAAGTGTACTGTACAATTAATTATCCAAGGAATTCTGTTGGCAAATGAAATATTTATGTTTTTGGAACTTTGACAGTCATAGGCATTGTACATTTTTGTACTAAAACACCTTGTCCGATATTTAAACTAATTATTTTGCTCAAAATTTATTAAAAACCTTATTATTAAATAAGTTTTTGATTTATATCAAAGTTTAAGTGTTAAGTTTTCTCCACAACATTTTATTTTTAAAAATATGTACATTTAATAATTTTTTGCTTATGTTATTCATGTTGGAGGGAATAAAGCCACAACGGGCTTGTTTTATCCCTCGATAATTAATTCTACATGGTGGGAACTATTCAACTTAACATAGGTATGAATTTATAACTGAAGCATTAAATTCAACTTAAACATAATCCTTTATAATATTTGTTACTTTAGTAAGTATTTTAGATTGTGCATATGGTTCTGTAAAAGGATTGATAATTAAGGTTCATTCACGTCCTTTTCATATACATCTAACATTTAATAGAATAAGGTTAAAGAGTGCGCGAGCTAAAAATGGTGGGAAAAATTATAATAGTTCAGATATTTTTTTCTTATCTTATCGAAAATGCTTACTTGAACAGCTGAAGATACAGGAAAAACTCTTTTAAAGAACTCCAGACACTGGGCTGTGTTCAGTCATAAGGTTTCATTTGATATAAGTCTCTGGGGAGGAAAATGTAATAGCACATTTATTAATCACAGGGTCGACAGGGAGGATATTGGAAGTTCTTTTTTCCGGTCAATCATTTTTTACCAGCACTATGCAAATTAGATTTCAAGACTTTCAAAATTGAGGTAGGATTAAGAGGTTTTCATTCTTCATTTACGCCTTTTTAAAAACAATTCTGTTGAATATTATTTTTAACAAAATTTTAATAAATCTTTATTTCAGACTTTGAATCTATACGGAGATTCTAGCAACTAAACAGAGAAATTGCCATGCAAAATACAATATATAAAGATATGTTTGAATAAAAATTTATTTAAACCTAGAAATGGTCTTTGTATTTAGAAAGAATTTTATACAATAACTTGTTTAGTAATTAACAGCAGCATAAACAAAATACATTGTATATTGCCCAAATCCTTTATAAAGTTGAAATTACTTGTTTCATTTTTGCTTGCATTGTTTTTATTTATTTAAAAAAAAACTGGATAAAGATGTAAATCCCTTGAACTTTTCACATTTTCGATTTTGTCTCCCTTTATATATATATATATAAATAATTTCCATTATGTTAATATATTATTTCCTGGTTTAAGTCTATTATCTATACTATAATGTATTCCAAATTTAATTATCTGATTTTAATAAAGAACATCTTAATACAAAACGCCTTGTTCAAAGCCATTGTATTATCTGTGCAAAATCTGATTATATATGCATGAAGAAAAAAATAATACTCAGCTAGGATTTAAGTATAAGATCCCAAATTCCTGAGACCATATTTAGAATAGAAAGCCCTTTGAGAAAATTACTTGGCAAATATCTTGATAATCTCTAATTAAATTCAACTGATATTCAATTTGCGTCTATTATCTGCAGTGTTTTATTTGAGACAATACCAGATTGTTACTTATCAGAGCAAATCACTTTGCATTCCCAGCCCATGTTTTATTCAGTAGAAATGATTGACTAGCTTATCAGACTGACCATCAAACTGTCTGTCAGATATGAACATGCATTGTTCTGTTCTGTTTTACCCATACATATTCATCAACTCTTTCTTTAGTTTTATAATATTTTTTATAGAGGTTTTGTATTTTTTGTGCAAGCTCACAGATAACAAGTGAAATTCATTTCATGAGTTGTCTTTTCAGTTAAAGATTTTAATTTGTTTTTTATTCGCCTGAGTTTTGAGATAAAAGTGGATGGTAAGTAAATATTGTTAACTTAAACTTTTATTTCTTAAAATTTATTTTATTATGTTTTTATTTATTTATAGATTTATCTATAATTTTATTTTGTACTGCGTAAAATGATGCATGCCTTTTGTATAAGTATTGAAGTATTACAACAAAATCAGAATCATAATTTATTTATTTAGCTGTGCCATAGAATTATTACCTGGAATTGATCCTTGACGACGTGGAACGAAAATTATTTAGAAAAAAATGATGTCTGCGAAGTACATGTAGTTGTTAAATTGTTACATTTTTTCGGTTTAGATCTGTGTGTATATTTTGATGTGGTGAGGGACAAAAAAAAGTGTTCCCTCTGTGGTGTTTTAAATGTTATGTAAAGTGTATATAACTAAGATAATAATATTAGTTGGAAATTCCTATTAGAGTAATTGTTATAGCATTGATCAGGGAGTGGAAGCAGTGAGGTTGATCTAACGGAATTCTATCTCTAATCTCACACCTGCAATGGATGTTAGACATGTAAGGGGGGGAAAAGGTAGCCTTTTCTCACTTCATGTTAGCTAGGAACAGGCAATTGACCTTATCTCCTCGCAGCTCTGTTATTATGGCAATTGTTTCAACAGGTTGTGCGTGGCTAAGCGTTTCGGAGGGACGCTAAGCCCGCGTCATGCCGCAGATTTCCACCTTGGGGGATGGGCCAAGGGTCTGAACAAATGTCCCCTAATCCCTGACAATTGACTGGGGTAAACTGTGAAATACTTTCTAGCCTTCCTTCATTTCTAGTCTGGGTAACAAGCGGTCTGCCGGCGAATCAACAGCACTGTCATCATCTCTTGATCTCTAATCCCAGCCCTCTACTTAAGTCTCAAGTAGGGGGAGCATGTTGGAATTTGCCTTCCGCGTTCTCACCACTGCCACTTTTGTCCTCATCAGAGACCTTTCTTTGTATATATTATGTAAAGAATACCCATTGTTTCATGTAGGCCTATGCTTTCCTATTCTTTTCCCTTGTACATGTAGGTTAACTTTTTGATGCTACCATTTTATTTCTTTTTTAAATCTTGTATATTGGAATTTCATTGGAGTGGTTTTATTCTTAATTATATTTTACAAAGCTTATCACAATAATAGCCTTTAATCCAACAGAAAGGTTTGAATTTTTGTTAAATTTGTTACATAAATAAAATAAGGATTTTATAGGTACAATGTTCATCTGAGTTGCAATGCAAGACTTGGTCTTTTGACACTTATTGGATTTGTTTGTTTGATTGGGGTTTAACGCAGTGCTCATGAGTATTTCAACTATGTACATTTATATGACTACGTGCCACAGTGCCTCCACAATGGATGAAGGAAACCACCCTTGGCGTCACTGGCAACATTACATATGAGACAAGACCAGGACAGGACAAAAACAGACACCACAACAAATTTATATGTACTTCCTGACAACCCTTAGCTCCGAGAGCACTTAAGCTTCATGAAACTACTTTTATTGCAGTTCAACAAATCGCTGATTGCAATTTTAAGTATCCACAAGGTACCAGATAGTACAGGTCTTAATCGTCAGCTGGTAGTGATGATTACCAAACGTTTTGACATGTGGGCTTTATTGCCTGCTAGTTGGGCTCTGTTGCCCTAGAGGAGTTGGAGAACATAGACCAAGGAGCCACAAATATACCCCTCTCACTCTAGGTAACTTAAGAGGGAGAATTTCTGCCTGGCACATAGGGATCACATTAAGTTACAATAACTTACAGTACAAACAAATGTGCTAGTCATTTTCTCCTTGTCTTATCTGTATATACACAGATTCTAATTCTCATTAACGGATCAAAACTACATGTAAAATAAAAATAAGGATTAAGAAATAGAATTAAAAAAAATGTTTTTTTTTGGCGAACAATGGCTAAAAACATTGTAATAAGGTAACTACTGTTCATCACTGTATATAAATTCTAGTTTGTAACAAAATATGTACCATTCATTTTAACTTTTTTCATTTAATTTTTTTTCCATCCCTGTTGTATCCATATCTTTCTGTTATTTTTTTTTAAAAAGTTTTTGGTGTTTTTTTTAACATTTTTATTATTCTGATATTTTTACTTTTACTCTATCTTCTTACTTTTACTCTATCTTCTTACTTTTGTACACAAGAACAGATATTGGGGATACACTGTATAAACTTATACATGTACAAGAAATCTGAAAATGTTTTTTTTTTATAGTAATTAAATGATTAATCTTAATGAGAAAAAATATCAAATTAATTTCCCATTTGGTAAACCTCTGTTATTTGTTGATGAAAATTGTAAGGATTTAACACCAGCTTGTTTGCACATGTCGATGAGTTTTGGGGTACTGCTGGTACAATACCGTCATCAACAACACATGCCCAGCATCATTCTCTCTTTTTTCCTAACTTTTTTTTGTGAAAAGTAAGCATTTAAGACTTCTGTTTTGAACAAGGTGAGCTTATGTTATTTTAGGCAAGTGTCTTTTCTTTTTTTTTGATGAATGAGGTGAAAAAAAGAAACTGTAGGAAGCAAAAAAAAAAACGGAAGACAAGTCAGGGGATCAGATACACTTGGCTAAGGTTACGTTTTCAGTTTACATACACACCTAGTTTCGGTGCCGTGTAACCTATCACTATTACCGTTAAACACTCACGAGGATTGTTTTCAAAACGCTGTCTTCATGAGGGTTACGTTGCTGTATTTTTAGAAGCACTGTAAAACAAAGCCACCTTATGTTGCATCTCAAAGAGTGTTTGAAAATTGATTACCATCGCCTAACATCTGAACAAACATAGATAAAACTTATGATTTTTTTGTTCGTTCTTTTTTATATAGAGTAAGGAGCTGGCATATGTTATTAAGTTGTTGTTAAACTCTAACTCTGTGTAACTGAATAAAATGTGTTTATGAGGCACAATAAGGGGGGTTTCTTTTTTTATGAGTTACGTCCCTTGGTGCCTATACTATAACATTTTAATTTTTCATTTTACAGAAAAATTTATTTGTAAAACTTTTGCAAAAAAAAGTTTTCCTGGCTATAGAAAATCCCATTGTAGAAGACCAGTTTAAGTTTCATTTCATAACCTGCAATGGCATATATACCACCTATGTTAAGTATAGAGGCACCATAAGTTTTTATTTGAGTTTTGGGTGTTAAAGACTTGTATAGTACAAAAAAATGTTCCATAACCCAATGTTTTTTTTTAACAAATTAAGACTAACAGACTATTACCCTCTTTTCTCTCCATTCACATGTACATAAACTACAAACAGGTTGTTGGTATATGAAATATGTAATATTGAATGGCATCAGTAGTAAGTATAAATGCTTATCATTGGTGAAGTCAAGTAAAAGTGTGGACTCGCAAGGAAAAATGTGCTACAGTAAAGAATGTTTTGTTTACAGTCTTGTTCTATTTTTGAACTCCTTTTGTCTTTTAGTGAACTTATTTTTGGAAGTAGTGATACAGAGTACTCTTCATCACTGAACAGCAGACTAGTTCACTATTATGGTTCCCCATTTTACAGTCAGGTTAAAACGTTGTTTAAGAATTTTGACTTTTTGTCTACAACTGTCAATGTGGAGAAAAGAAAGTTTCATAAAGTATGCTTTTGCCTTAATTTTTTTTTTTTTTTTTAATTAAAAAAATGATTTAAGTAAACAATAATAGTAAGCTGAATGAGTTGACAGCTTGAAATATAATAAAGTAACTTTTCTTGTATTTTACTTTGGAAGCTTCAATTTGTTGGTGGGAATATCCTGATGCCCTGGTCCGGAGAGCTATAAAGGGGCAACAGAAATCTGATTTATTCAATTGTCATGCCCCTTTTTTTTTTTTATCCAGTCCTTGCCCGGTTATGATGTTGACAGGGATGCAAATGGTGTTTTCTTCTTCATGCCATCATATAGGTGAAACATCCCTGAGCGTGACATTAAACACCAAGCAATCAATTAATTTTGTAACTAAATTATTTTAAAAAAGAACTTCGGTTTAGGTTAAATACACTGCAGCTTTGAGTTTAGCTTAAAACAAACTGACAAAATTCTTGAAATTAAATCAATTTATTTTGTCAAAAAAGTTTTTAGAAATACTCTTGTTTTAATTATCTAAATTTCTAAGGATGAGTTTGATAAGTAGATAATTAGTTATGGGGTTAACTTGTCAGGAGAATAGAGCAGGTAGAAGATGCTGGTTATACCTATGGTAAAGATGTGACCCACAGGTGCTCACAGTGAACTCTTGTTGTGTTTCCTCACATGGCTAATGGGTTTGGAAACAGTGTAAGATTGATTTCTGATAAAGCTTCAGTTTTTGCCATATCACCTGTTCAAAGTAAGAACATCTTGAGGCCATATGTAGTCGACATTGTGATACTGACATCTACCATTCCTGCAGCCATAAGAACATGTCTGTCTCATTCTGGATCCCTCCTTCAACTCTTCTAGCTTACCCATTGGCTGCATTTTTTTTAACAAGTCATCAGCAATCTTTTATATACAGACTGTCATTCTAAGGAATCTTTAGGAAAGCAATCTTGTCTCAAAAAGAAGACAGTTCTCATCAGAAAAATAAAGCAAATTGTTAGAGTGTTTATTATTAATATAGATAAGCAAAAGTTTTCTGTCAAATATAATGTTAATCTTCTCAAATTTGACTACTTGAATTTGATTAAAAAGCGAATCAAAAAACCCTGAATGGTTGTCAAAAATTTTTTATTACCTCTTTTGAGTACGGCTTGAAAATTGTTTAACGTTAAAATTCTGGTTAAAAATTACAACATTATGGAATTTCATTACTTAAGCGATTATTTGAATAAGATATAGTAATTGTGTAGTTATTAAGATGAATTGTAACCATTCATTTTACATTTGTTTGGTTATATTCAATCCTTATCAATCTTTTGCTGCTTAAAACTTTATCCTCTGGAGATGGAATGATATAATCTATTTGATAAATCTATTTGCTCGGACGATTCTATTGCTGGCGGTCTTAGTACTGGTTAGTTTTCTTTACTGTTATTGCGGGCAAGTTATTTCAGCTTCTACTCAGTCCATCAGGGTGATGATGGACAGTGTGAAAATCTATAATTGTGTGGAGATCCCGCTTTTTCATGCAATTTCCGCCAACATTACAATGCTATCAGTGTAGCATCAATATATTGACGAAAGCTTGGGAACAAGGCCTCTTATTGTTAAGACGATGACACACACTGACAGATACGCCGCACAAAAATTCACGATTTGTTGTCATATTGATTTCGATTCTTACTTCGTCTGCAGAGCCCTTCGAAGCTTTCTGCTGAGAAGCTTTTGTGTTTTTTAGCGACTTAAAGCTGGAATTGGTGCGCTGACGGCACACCACTGCGATACCGGAGACCGCTCTAGACTGAAAGACCGATAACATTTTGTCCGATTAGGACCCTTCCATTATCTTTACTGGTTTCAAAACACACTAAAGCAATTTAATTTACTATTGTATGTTCAGGAAGATAAACCCCATACTGCTGATGAGAATATCACAACTTTGTTCACCACTACGCATGCCTTTTAGAATTCCATCTCAATAAAATTCACTCTGCTAAGATTATTCTCTTTACATGTAATACAGAACATTTTATTTCTTCAATATTGGCGGGTGGTTGGGCGGGAGCTTCCTGATGCTCTCGGAGTTGAGGGTTTTTTTGTGGTGTCGTTTTTTTTTCTTTTCATGTTGCCAGTGACGTTAACGGTGGTTTCCTCCACCCATGGGGCTGGCTCGCCGTCATATAGGTGAAATACTCCTGAGTATGGCGTTAAACCCCAATCAATCAATATTCAATATTGCCCTCTATATTCACTGCATTTCATTTGCTATTAATACCTGAATTTTTTTTTTTTTTTACAAGACTTTCTTTTTTATTTTCGGAATTAACAAATATATAATGTTTTTTTCAAAGACAGTTACACTAGCACAGGGATGTTTATTAATTAAATAAATTTAAACCACCGGTACATGTAAATAAATATATGGGTCTCAAAGTTCCAAAGATCAAGTCTACCTATAGAATAAGCGGAGATTCTGTGTATATTGTGAAATACTTACCGGGAGTTGTTTTGTTACCCCTACTGTTCTTGGAATTCCCTTACTCCTGCTGAATGTAAGTAAATTATATTTCCTTTCTAACAGATACCTTATGTGTGAGAGGGAGAGGGGAGGGGTGAAGGGGTAAATAGATACAGTTTGATGATGGGGGTAGGGAGCGGCATGGGGTACAGTCATTCTTAAGTCCATCTGTTTGAACCTCTGGAAACAAATGAATAAGCTTGGCTGTAATCGAAAACCCCATCTTTCCCTGCCACTCTTTCTCTTTGTTTTAATAAGCTGTATGAATAACAGTTTTTCTGGTGCTACTGTCAGAACTGCTGCCATTGCTTGTCTGCTTTGCGGACTTGTTTGTTCTTGAAGCTCTTGTACTGGTGTGTATTGTATGTTGATGAAGTCAGCCAGTCCTTCTCCACAGTATATTGTTATCTCTTCTCTTTACTCTTACAGTAGCCTTTAAGTTGTGCCTTCTAAATCTATGTAATTCATTGCTCAGAAGGGAAGCTAATCATCATCCTTTAGACTCAAACCCCTTTAGATTTCAATTCTCTTAAGTTGTGTATTGAAGGTATAATCTTTTGTTCATTAGCTGTGTGTATTGTGGTTATATTCTATAAATATAAGACCAGTCCTGGCTACAGGAGCTCATCAAGAACACCTATAGTTTTCCACCCTTCAAGTTTGAAACTTAGTTAATGGCCCTGCTGGCATCTCATTGTGGAGTAGGAGTGGACAAACACAGATGCCCAGGGGATCAGCGGTAAGCGTTGACTGCTGCTTAGATATACATCCATTGTGAGGGTCGGTCCATCATCAGTCAGGGACTAGACTGAGGAATGAGAAACTGTTCTAGTACAGGGGCATTGTGAAGTAGCAAGACCCCACCCAGACACTGTCAGAAGCCGCTTCACCCCCCATTCTGGTTGCCTCGACATCTACATGTACCACTGTATCGTTGAAGTTACTGCATTGTGCATTCTTCCTTGTAACCTGCCGCTTCATTTCTTGAAAGTTTTACACACACTCAAGTCTTTTCAACTCTAACTTAAAAACTTCTGAAAGATTTAAAGATTTTTTCAAAAGTTAAAATTTTACTCAACGTCTGCTTTGAAGTCTATTTAACAGTCTAGCCGATTTTAATAATTTCATCATCACAATCGACAGAAAAATGTTGTAGCTGAGGCAAACTTGCTAGGTAAAGTTCTCTGTTTGTTAAGTATTTCTTTGGACTTTCCATGACTGTCTACCCCAAGCGTCTTGGATTGTAATCGCTTTCTGGTTTATCTGAGGATTTTGTTTAAATTCCGGAGTTAAAAGCTGACACGTTGGGTTAGCAATCTTCACAGAGCCATTAGGAACGTTTTGACGTTCTGTTTCTTTTACTGGAGTAAGAACCTACGGATTCTTGGTATGTATAAGTTTTCAAATATGTGACTTTCTCAGCAATGGGTTAATATGCCAGGCTTTTTTACATTTTCGTTTTGACCTTGATTCTGAGTACTCTTTCAATTTTTTTCTTCTAGATTTAGAGTCCTACTGCCATTTTCTATGCTTAACCACTTGCCACTATTTAAATGATGAACTGCTGAAAAATTTGGACGGGGAGAAAGTAAATAAATTCTGTGAGATTTACTCAGCTGTCTGCTATACTAAGTAGTTTCACTATATGTACACTACAATATGTAGGTCTTAGCTTGCTTTGACTTCCAACATGAGTATCAAATTCGAAGTCGCTCAGTTACTTTAAATAATTCTTCAGTTTATATTTATTTTTGAATCTGGCAAAGTAAGGTTCAGTTTGTGTGTATTTATAAATACACTTTGAAAGAACACATTGACTTTAAGGAATGAGCAAAAAACAGCTTCTTGTAATAAAGATGGTAAATTATGGCCTTGTTACTACGGCTTTGTGCCTATCTTAAAAGTTGTCACTGTGTCAAATTCTATTGTTTACTTTGTCTTTTTTGTTTTAATTCTATTAAGGCCTGTTTGCCTCATGTACATGTATATTCTTAGGATGCAATTTGGTAACTCTTCTTGTTTTTCTAGGGGAAATATTCAAAAGTATAAATTTGTCTTTAGTGTATTTACTCTTATTGTAGTGCCTTTAATTTCTTATATTAAAAAGTTATTTTGCAAACTTAGTGATACATGTATATTGAAGCATATCTCAGCCTTCCATGTCCTTTTTTCCACTTTATAAAGTAACTCTGTCTAATGTACATGTACAGTATAGGCCCCTACAGTAAAAAAAGCGGTTTGTTAAAAAAGAAACTTTGTTTAATTTAAACTTCTTGCAAAAATTATTTTCGAAGGACAGACTTGTTTAAATTTATGTGGCCATGCACAGAAAATTAAATCTAACTTTTGCTGCAAGATAAAATCTTTTTGGAAACTGAGTTTTGCACTCAGTTTCACCCTCTCAGTTAACTGGGCCTTCTGACTGGCACTCTTTGTATTAATTGTGTGGGGGCTGGAATCGTGAAAACCAACCAATAGCACCGCTTGTCCAAGAACTTCATGAGACTAACTCAAGGCTCCCTTGTTTTGCCAAGAAATTCAACTTCCACATATGTCTTCTATTAAAGTCTGATACAACAGTAGGAAATTAGAAACTAGAAACCATGTGTGTTGAATTACCTTTTATTGTCTGTATTAATTTCCCCTTTTCCTGTATGAAAATGACCCAAAGGCATTATTCTACTAGGAGACTTCAAAGAGAAAACCTAAGTCTTTAAACCTAAAGAAAACATTAAAAATTCAAATAAATTCATTGTATAAATATTTGTGAAATCAACTTTTTGCCTGGACTTGTGTGTGGACTTTATTTGGACATTCGATTGATTTTGTTTTCAAAATTTATACAGGAAATGTCATGCTGGCATATAGGTGCCATATCGTTAAATAGCTCCATAAACACAAACCAATTAACCGACCACTCTGTCTTTGACAAGAATAAAGACATTAAATATAATATACAATTACATGAAACTAAATGTTAAAATCAACCCACTTAAAGTGTATCATCCATTTCACTTAAGGATGGAGTTAGGTGTTGTTGTCAAGCAAGTCATCTATTTTATGAAACTCTTATTTGAGCTTTTACTTTCTTTGATGCAGGTCATCTGCTTAAGGCATATGATCTAGTGCCCATTTCCATCACAACACTTATTGTTAAAACTTATGCTAGTTCATTGTCAGGCTATAACAATGTTTTCTATGTTATCAAATCTTAACAATCAATATTCCTTTACTTTGCGAACGGAGTAGCTCTTGTTAGGCTAAGTTAACATATGAGAGACAAGTCTACTAAAATTCATTGTGCTGGAAAATTGAATCCGCCATCACAATAGCTATTGTGGAACACTAAAAGCAGTGCTAATGAAATTCTTCAATAAGTCACTCTAAAAGTATTGTTTCCCTAAAAATCAATAATGCAAAGTGGATATATTAATCAACCCAGGTCACAGAAAGTCAAAGCTATGGACTCTTGAAAAGCTTGTTATGAAGACTATAAGTTAATTTTTCCATACTTTAAAGCCAATTGTCCTTAGGTCTTGGTTCATATTCGCTTCACTGTAATTGCAAATCAAACTGGTTAAAGGTGCTAGGATATTCCGCTTTAATGGCTCTATACCGAGGGTCGTTTAAGGTGACGTTAGCAGTTTCAAAATCTTTCTATAATTTCACATTTGTGTTTTAACAAATGCAGGTGAAAGAAACACAATTCAACCTTAACTAAAGCTACAGTTACTTTATAAAGTCTCTACAAAGTCATTTCGTAATTTTCTTTTTTAACTAATAAACATTAAATAAGCTGTGTGGATTTTTCTCTAAATTTTTGCAAGTTTCTCCAACTTGTAATTTTTGTTATCCAAGGAAACGGTAGCCTAGAAGTGTCAGCCGTTAAGACCCAGATGAACGGCTGTGATTGGTTTAAGTTAGGTTATCTAAAGTCACAAGAACATCTGATTGGCTATCAGGAAGGAGTTGTTTTATGTCTGCCAGACCCCTTGTGATGAAGGTTTTATCATCTATTTAAGCCTTTTCACAATGGCTGACTTAATGAGAGATGACAGGGCTTAAAGTCTAGTCACTATCTAGGGACTTCACAATTTCTGTTTATTTTTTCTAACAAAAGTTTATTTTTCAAACCGGTCCCTCAGTTCATGTAAGTAGTCAAAATGGAAATTAAGTATCTTCTCTGTGTTAAATCTTGTAAACTTTTGTTAATGTTTATTTTTGTTCCTGAATTGAAGATTCCCTATTCCCCCTAATTTTTGAATGTCATTTTCTGACTTTAAAGATAGCTTACTTTAATGATTAATCCAAAAAAAATTAAAAATTCTTTCCCTAACAAAAATGAATTGAAGTATTAAAAGCATCAACATATATATGTAGTTTTTTAAAGCATCTGATGTCTGGTAAAAATATTATAACATTTCAAATGCAAGTATTTAAGCAAATTCTGTGGGTCTTGTTTTATATTGCTGCACGGGAGGTTAGAGAGAGCTTCCTGGTGCTTGCAGAGCTAATGGGCATCAGGAAGCTGACTTGTGGTTATGTCCTCTCTGTCTGTCCTGGGGTGGTTGGGCGGGAGCTTCTTGATGCCCTGGTGCTCTCGGAGTTAAAGGGCATCAGGAAGTAGTGTTTTTTTTTTACGTGTTTTACGTGTTTTTACGTATAGGTGAAATACCCCTGAGTATGGCGTTAAACCCCAATCAATCAATCTTTCTGTCCTGTCATCCCTTTGATATTGTCAGTGACATCAAGGACCACCTACATGTACTTGACTGGCATGCTTGAATATAGGTGAAAAACCTCTGAGCACGGTGTTAAACACCAATCAATAAGTCAGTTTCTATTGTTGCATTCCTTGTTTGTAATATATATGTATTAGCAATAATTTGTTTCTACGGTACATAACGATGGTGCTGTTAAACTTTTGTCATTGGTTTGTAACATTTGCCACAATAGGCGGAGCCTGGTATTCATGGAATTTCGCAAAGTAGAATGTTCTTATAGTAAATACTAGTTAGTTTGACGGTGAGAAAAAATGTGTGTTATTTCGTCTGATCAGCAGTGTATTATGAAAAGTGGCAGGTTCAGCAACGAAGCGGAACACGATGCTGTCCAGATAGGTTTCCCCCAATTAGACATGATGAGCTCTTGCCAGGTTTTGACAACATGGAACTGTTTAAAATACAAACAAAGATTATTGAGAAATTATTGAACTTTGTTTTATTTTTTTCTCAAAAAAGGTATTCTTTAAAAAAATTCTTCTTGGTATTTTGTTTTCAATAAAGTGGAGACAAATTAAAAGATAATTTTTCAATTACATTGTGTTGTCTTTTGTTTTTATATTATTATTTTTTTTAGGAATGGAGAGACATAATTTCCATCCTAAAACAATCTCTAGGAAAAAATATTTCCTTGTTCAGAATAAAGGGAGTATAAAACAACCAAATGCAATCAACATTTTCCATGTGTATGAGAAGTTCAAGTGTTTGTGTTGCCAGTTTACTTTTCTTTCTTGTACAAATTCTCGCTTTATTTAAACACAAATCAAACAAACAAGTCTTAATTTATCCAAAAGGTAATCTGTGATCTTGCAGTCATTTTTTTGTGTGACTTGCCAGAGCTATCAGATGTGGCCAGTGAAAGCAGAGAACCTCTTCTATTTAGTCATGGTTGAATTGCCCTGGACTTGGCAGCAACAAGGCCATTTAAAACCACACCTTATCAACCTTATCTAAACTAGTCAGGCATTTGTCTTTTCACAATTCGGATTTTATGTCTGTTTTTACCAGGGTGGAATAGCCTTTCTCACCCCTGCCTACTGAAACTTTGGAAAATCTTCTAAAACTGTGAATTGAATGACTACAACATGTAACAAAGTTTATAGCACCCTCGCCACCCTGCCCTTTAAAGATACCACTACTGCACCCATCTTTGTGGTTGTATTATATATATTCTCTTCTATGTAAGTGAAAAACCATTTTTTGAAATAAACAATTTGGTCTACCTTCCATTTAATATTTAGTCAAATTTGTATTAATATATTACAACTTTAATATAAAATTCTTGGCTTTTTAGTAAACATTTACATTAAAAAACAAAAGATTTCTTTTAAAACTTTAAATTTAAGTGCATTGTATAAGACAGTGGACTAACCAATTTTGTAATGTAACAGGATACTTATTTTCTCTTAATAATCTTTCAATCACCTTTAAATCAATCGCCGCCGTCATATAGGTGAAATACCCCTGAGCACGGCGTTAAACCCCAATCAATCAAATCAATCGCCGAAACACTTTGAAGGAATTCTGCTTTAATTCTTGCTCTGCTCTAAGCCTGTGTTTACTGATTTTGTACACCGAGCTCTAGCCGAGCTTTCCAATGTATCAAGAAGACATTCTTATACTTTACTTCATACGTTGGCTGTTTGTTAGTCTGATGCTAGACAATATCATCTACATGTACAAGTAGTCTAGAGCATTTATAATCACTGATGTTTACTAAAAATCAAAATTTGAGCATGCCGTCATATAGGTGAAATACCCCTGAGTACGGCATTAAACACCAGTCAAGCCTTGAATACTCTGGGGTTTGTTTTATAGCCAGAGTGTTTCAATGGGTTGCGAGAATTCCTCTCAGGTTTTCCACAGTATTTTGTAGTACAGAGTAAGAAGTTAGTAGAGAATGCATATAAGTGAATAGTGATATAACCTTGAGTATGATGTTAAACACTAATCAAACAAACAATTCTCTACACATCATTGAAACACATTGATATTGACATTATAAGCACCTATTTTTACCACATTGATTTATAAAAATGGCCTATGTGCAAAGTTGATGATTACACCACTTGACAGGTTAAAAGGAGCGCTTTAAACAAAGGGACGAGGCTGTGATGCGATTATACCTTTTTCTGACATTAGTATTGTCTTGGGCCCTCTTTACAAAGCACAGAATATTATCTCCATTGGATAGGATCCGAAAATGACAGTTCACTGGTTAAATACAAATGACAACTATAATCCCTTCTTTCCTGTCAAAAAACAACAGCTTATATTCCCAAATGGTTCTGAATTTAAACTTTTGTCAAAATGTCAAGACCTTCGTGTGTAACGATGACATTTTTTAGAATATTTCCCCTTTTTTTATGCTCTAAGACTTACACTTCTGGGACATGTCATAAGTTTATTCTGAAATATTTACTTTTCTTATTTTTAACCGCAATCAAAATTATCTTTTTTATATGTTCTTCTTATCGACGTTGTCATATAGGTAAACAATCAATCAAGCTTCTTGTTGTTTGCTTTAAGACTTTAACTTCTAAAGACTGGATGAAGTTCATTGTCAGAAATTCTTTTTTTTATAAATGCTATATTTGATGATGTGTCATGCTTGATATGTCCCTTTTAATGTCCGTTTATGCTCTGTCTTTTTTTCTTTTTTCTTTTTTATCTGGATCTGCTGTGAGATTCATTGTATTGGATTATTTGTCTGCCATCCTTTTCAATTTTTCTTCTCAATAATTCACGTATGATTGATCATGGAACTATGTAAGGGGTCATTGAAATGCCACCATTAATATTAATTAATTACTTTTGACCTACCTGCAAGTATACATAGGCGGGGTAGTGTGACTTTGGATACTTGGTCTTTTGTCCCTAAACGGCCTGTTTAGCATACAAATACCTTTTGTTTGTGAGGCCACCATTGTGTTGTCCTCCATAAATATGCACACAGCTACTTAGGCGTGCCAGAAAATGGATTTTTCGATAGATTTGTGGTGCGAGAATGTCTACTGTTTTACTGTGATGATCTATTGTAGGGCAGTAGCGTCACTTAAGTGCCCTCATTGTTACTGATACAAACAGTATATTGATTGAGGTCTTCGTCTCTTGGCTCATTGTGTTATTTTGAAATTTGGGCGTTTTCGGACATGGCCACTCAATCGGAACCAGAACACCTGAAGGATCGCATTGTAGGCAAACTGATTTTTATCAAATTTTCTCCCCAGGGAAATACTTGTATATGTGTATTGATCTGAGGTTATTCTCTGTTTTATTGATACACTTTTAGCTTTTTTTATCATCGTAAACACTACATGTCGTGGAAATTTTAATACAAAATAAGAGGATTTATGATTTGGATCTGGGGTTTAAGTATTTATAATTGGTAATTTTAACTATCTGAATATATTTGTATATATTCTTCACATTTATGTCAGTATAAATTTGATTGCTTTATCAAGAGCTGATAAAAAAGATGCCCGTTTTAAAAGTAGATTGTGGCTGCCTGTATATTGTGTTAATACATGTACTTGCCTTAATCACGCAATGTCAAATAATTAACAATCTGCTGCCATTATTCAATTTTCTTGTTTGTTTTTTTAGAGAGTTACCTGTGACTTTACCTGTTTACCTATGTTATATTTATCTAATACTCTATAGTTACCTGTTAACCATTTGGCTCAGGTGAAAACTATCCAAGAAAGTGGTAAATATTTTACATTGTTTGATGTTGCATTTTTTTTGTTCTGGCTGGCAGAAAATTGTAAACGGCCTTTGGGAATTGTCAGAGAATATGTGTTGATGGAGATGTTTTGTTTGATAGCCGTCTCATTTATTATTGATCGGTTCGACAGAAAAGGTTCTCGTGTTTGGACGGCTTATCGACTATATTGACGGCTTCAGATCACCTAGACCATTGATACACCTTGTCTTTTCTGGCCCCTCGTTGATTAGTAAACTGATCAGAAATCAGAGAGGCGATGAGATAGACAGACCTGATTGAAAAACTTGATCCTCTTTCTTGGTAGACAGACTTGTGAATATGTGTAGATAATTAATTTGAGACAGTTTTCAGTGAAGCGTTACACTGTTGTTCTGATCGGTCCCAAGCCCCTTAAGCCGCCGATAACATGGCCATTGTCAAGACCATGCATTTTATATTAACTTCTCTGTTCTCTTTAACTAAGCCTCTTCACAGCTTTTGTGTTCCGTGACAACACTGGCTGACGTCTTTATGGCTTTTCTTTTTGTCTCACATCTATTTCATATACCTTTTCTTTGTTCCGACCTTTTGACTTGCGGTAATTATGACACTGTTTACACCTAGAATAAACTTTCTTTTTTTTTGTTTATTTTATGCATGCATTGTCATGGCAACAAAAACAGTGGAGTTATCGACTACAGTTGGGAAGCCTAAGGGTAGCTATTGTACTTGAGGTTATGTTCAAGTGGTATTGTCACCTGAATAAGCAATAGCAAACACAGGTCTCATCTCCCACTGGGTGTTGCTTATCAATAATGTATTATTAATCAGGCCAACTTCATCCAAGCGCTAACGGTCCATTTTCTCTTTTGTTTTGTTTCAGGGATATGTCTTCTAAGCGGAAAAATACACCAACAAAGCTGACAAAAGACGAACTCGGATTCGAGCGAAATAATCTACACTGTAAAATTGACGGAGAGACCAGTAACTGCGAGAGCGACGGAGACAGCGATTCACAGATCCCGCTCGGCATTGTGACGAAGACAGTAAAGTCTGATTCTGACTCTCTGGACTCTGACTCGGCGGCAGGTAGCCCCCGCTCCGATCGACCTCGGAGCAAGAAACAACGTATTCTACAGGCTGTCAAACGCGACTCTGAATCGGAGTCTGATAACGATATTCATAGCAATAACAACAAGAGTGCTTTTGTCTCTCATTTTAATCATATTGATACCTATAATATTAACAATAATAACCATATAATCTCCACAACAAAGCCCACATTTGGGCTGCAAAGAAAGTCTATGGAAAGTGTTCTACGAAAACTAGCTGCAAAGCCTAGTGAAATGCAGGAAACCGAAAACCTGAACCTCTTGGCAAGAAACCATCTAGCTCCGGCCATCGTTCCCGAAACCAACATGATGGAAGGTGTCCAGGCTGTTCTCAACGCTGATGAACTCAGTGTCAATGACAAAGACCAACGACTTGGTGCCCTAATTGCACACCTACAGAGCCTTAAACAAAGTCTTCATACACCAAAGGTAAGAAACTTTAGATATTTTTGATAAACACACTGTTATCAGCTTTAATGTACGTTGCAAAACCTAAAAGAGAATCCCATTTCAAAAAGACAGTATTTTAAATTCTTCTAATGATGACCTACATGTAAATAAAAACTAAATCTTGAAAACTGACTAATTTTGGGATATCCTGGAAACAGTTTTTTTTTCCTGCACTAATGTTTAATTTTTCAAATAAGAATGGAGAAATGTGTATCTGGTATAAAGTAAGTAATTTCTGTCATTCATGTGCCTACCACAAGTATTTAAGTGAGATTTCAAGTAGACTTTACATCCTAAATCTAGTTATATGTCTAATTTTAAGTTGGGATATAGGTCAACTATTTTCTTCTCGGAAAGTGTGAATGATATTGCGTTCTATTTTTCATTCACAAAATTGAATGTGACCTTGAAATGGACTTAAAGTTCAAGTGAAACGGAAGGATGTCATTGAGAATATCGACGTAAAAATCTAACATGGTAGTAGTTAGGGTTTCAACAAAGATATATAAGCTTATGTAACTGTGTGAAATTCAGTACATTGTCAAGGCCTTCTTTCTTTCTATTGACCTTAGATTTCTCTTTGATCTTTCTGATAAAGTTCTTATGGGATTTTACTTTATATGATTGTCGAACCCCAATCTATCCGTTGTGTTGAATCTTGACTTTTATAATAAAAAATAGTTGTCAACCCTGTGAAAAAATCCCGGTCAGAAGAATCTGACTCCGGGCAAGAGTGGAACTCGGGACCTGTGGAAACCGTCCACTGCTCTTCCAACTGAGCTGCCGAGTTCATTCCTTCAATCCCAATATACATGTACTGCACACGACCAGTGTCAGGATAAAACTATATAATTTAGAATTATTATATAATAAGCAGTGAAATAGTGTTGTATATACATGTAGCTTCCATTGCAAATACCATTTTTATCGCCACTGAAATTTGACGTTATTCTAAATGACGTCACATCAGTGTTGCGCACAGTTATGACACATGCTGTTGGTTTAAATGTCATAAATGAAAGAAGGTATTTTGACTCCAAAACATTCTATTATCGTAACGAAATTCTTAATTTGCCAAACAAGCTGAAAGGTCATATCTTGAGCTGTTGACAAGCATAAACATTAGTATTTTAGGATTAATCCACTGCTGATTATATAATAAATTGAGTATTTGTCATGTATTGATAAATATCGTGTATATTTCATCTCGTGGATGAGAAAATCTGCTTTTGCAAAATACAGATTTTTTCATCCAATCAATGAAATATGACAAATGTTCTCTATATATTTGAAGATACATGTAGTCTATGTTTTGATTATTATCTCTAATCACATTCAGGGCCTTATATTCCACTCTTGAACGGGTTCAGATTTTTCTGGGTCAGGTTTTTCCACACTCTCGGCAACTAATATTAAAGGTTAAATGTTATGTATGAAGAAGTAATGAAAGTGATTAAATCACTGTGTTTTTGAAGAGTGCCAAATATGTTTTTGTGTGTGTGTGGGTGAAAGGTGACTACGTGTCAAGTGCATAATTACCCAGGTTGTATTGCATGGTGAAATCCTGAAGTGAAAGCTTACAACAATTAGTCTTATTATAACTCTGTTCAGTTGTTAGTCGTTCCATAAATGAGTCTAATTAGCATTTAAACTTGACAAAGAATCATATAGTTCCTGAAAATTGAATTGGATTTAACCTTTAACTTTCAATCCTGTATCAACAATGAAGGTAAGCCATAACTGTATTTA
>JAVFBY010222099.1:0-10855 GCA_034781015.1 Tonicella lineata | reverse complement strand
AAAATCCCCGAGAAGGATACATTTTTTATTTACGGTTAATTGCCTAAGTAGCAATTCGAATTTTTCATTAAATGCTTCGACAGATTTCCCTGGTCGATAAATAGTACCCACACAATAAGTAGTTGTAGGCCTATTTAAAGTAATATCAACAAAAACAGATTCGTACTCACCAGTATCACATGTCAGATCGGGCCGTAGTTTACATGGATTAACCGCGTTTTTTACGTATAGAACAACACCCCCATCTTTTTTATTTGCTCGAGGAACTAAAAATGCTGTATAATCGTGTAATTTATATAGACACTCTGTATTGTCACTCAATCAACTTTCCGAGAAACCTAGGACAGAAAACTCATGTTTTAAATTACTCAGGAAACCAGAAATGTCATTGAAATTGTGTCGAAAGCTACGAGCGTTAAGATGGAGCTTAGAGGAAATGTCAGATGCAGGAGTTTTGTTATGAAAATCTACAGAGTACTAATTAGACTGCATGATGACTATTTATATAACTCCAGTAATTAATGTCATGATCATTATCTTCAGTACATGTTTTACTGTAATTAATTTCGTTCAATTAGTCTTGAGATTGGTTTGTCCCGGACAACTCAATAATAATCTCAATAATGTCGATTGTTTTAACATTTCTATCATCTACACTGTATAGTTGTAATTTATATTTGTGTACAACATCCTGTACACTGTACATATATTTACAAATTATATGATTTTATTGTTTTTAACAATCACATATGTTAAGGGCTTCCAATTCGTATTGGTGTTCGCCACCTGTTTGGGATTCCCTACTGACGTCCATATCTGTAAATGCACCATGAATCTGAATAAATAAATAAATAAATAAAGTTTGCCCTAGGGACGCCGAGGAAGGAAATGTGTCCTGTCAAGGGGAACATGAGTTGTGCTTGCTTCCTCAATGGTTAGCTTTAACTGTTTTATTATGCCAATACATGCAGATTAAAATCAACATTATTATCTGTCATGTAAAACGTCAGGAACTTTCAACACAATTGTTCTAGCTTACAAAACAACACTCAGCACATAGCACTGTTGATTGGCAAACGACAAATCGGTTATCTTACTTTACTTATGATTAATTATTTAATTATTTATAATTTGTCATGATATTCAAATTGATCAAAATTCAAAAGAAAAAAATCTTAAAATCTCTTGGAAGAAATAATTGTATTGCCACAGCCTGGAGACATTTGTATCTATATTAGATTATGATGCCAAAACACCAGTACCGAGAAGCCTAAAGCTGCTGTGCGCTGCTGTAAAATAATTCTTTCATTATTGAAAAAAATGGGCACCGGCTCCTTCTACTTACTTGACAGTTTTCACACATGTATGTAGGATGCAAATCAGTATTATTAAGGCGGGTTTAATGCCAATGCGTCGCATATCATTCTAAAAAGAAAAACATCAGCTTTACGATTACACAATTGAACATAAAGATGTGTAACAGAGGACTGCAATGAAAATTAAAAACGACCATCATATAGTTTCCCTAAATAGTCTGCCACATCGAATCAAAGTAAAGTCTATATGTAGCATTATTCACAAATGTGTTAAACTGCTGACTTCCACTTAACACGGTAATTTAAAACATTTATCTAAATTCATTGAGATATCCATGGTATTAAGAACAAATTCCTAATTTACTCTTTATGTCAAGATCGTACAAAGTCTGTCTTTAAACATGCCATATCATGTTACTTTGTTAGTAGCCAGTACCGTGGTAATTAATTATGCAACGATCTATAGTGGTCATTAGCTGTCTAAATTGTTCATGTACAGCTTTTCTTGTGGCGAAATACATGAGTGTCTAAGCCTTAATAAATATTTAATTATATTAGTTCACAGACTTGCAACTTCGCTGAGACAGATATGTATTAAAATGAATGGACTTCCTTTGCTATCCCCTCCTGATTTCCCTTGATACCCACACGAGCTGAGACCCAGGCAAAACAGACTTCAACAACTTCAAAATACAAATAAGTTATTGACAATAAAACTTTATATATATAAAGCAGGTCGTCACCACCATGCAAAATTATAAGTCGCTTTTCCTAGTAGGTGTTAGTCTTAAACCAACTAACGAGAGTTATTTATCTTTGGCATAAAGATTAAGGAGTTAGCTCATTTTAACGAATGACACTTATATACGGGTAGAGAGAGGTCTTTAATGATATACAGTTAAATATTGCCATTGAAAGAGTTACAAGATTCTGGTTCCCACACTGTAAAAAATAAGTGTTTCAATTATGAATACTTTTTGTAACAGTTCTTATCTCTATCTCAATAAAAACACTTAAAGAGTCTATACCGCAAAATTTAGGCCAAAAATCGACTGAAACGAATTCAACTGGTATTTCTAGATTTTTCTGATAGGGCCCAAAGTATAAGCGTTCAGAAAATATCAACTTCGAGAATGTGTGATATATATCTGTAAAATCTATAATGCGGGTCGCATTATAGATTTTACAAACTTTATTATTATCTTCGCACATTATATCGCACGTTTTCGAGGTTTATATTTTCTGAAAGCTTTTACTTTGGGCCATACTAGAAAAAATAGAAAAAACACAGTTTAAATTGTGTCAGTTGATTTTTGGCCTAAATTCTGCGGTATAACCTCTTAAAATGTCGCAAAAAAGGACTTGTACACTAAATGCTTTAGTGTTTCAAATCAAAACACTGTATATATGTCCCTAAACAGTATGTGCTTTACATTTTAAACACTTAAGTCAATAACGTTTTGGCGACCAAAATTGTTTATAAAGTGATTTAATTTGAAACACTTATCCTTTAACTGTGCACAAAGGGCTTTGTTGTGAAAGATCTAAGCGTTTTTGTTGAGACAACTGTTTTTAAAATGGATGGGGGCAAAAGTGTTTATAATTGGAACAATTATCTTTTTAAAGTACAGATACCAGGCCTGCCAATCTTAAGGAATCACGCTTTTTCTCTCATGGATATTTTTGAAGGTTGCGTTCGCGCATATTTCCCAAGCGTAATCCGACACGGTGTTAAACTTATTAAAATGATTAATTCTACACGTGAACGTTTTTTTTTTATGGATACGAACGGTTTCATCAATCAAAACTACCCACTGTATTTGGTGACCTTTGTGTGATCGACCTAACATTTCTTCAATGCTGTCAGCCATATTGAGCACGTGATGTTCTTTGGAATCGATTCATTTATGCCCTCCGGATTCTCCAAACATCTCGTGTTCTATTCTTTTTACCGGAAATAGATCATTTTGGAGAGTTTGTATGGAGTGCTGCATCTTTTCTTGTCATAGGTTCAATAATTGAATCAAATTTTTAAAATGTTTGCAATTATTTAATACATTTTGTTTTATGCGCCTTAATCTACAAAGCTTTGGTTTTTGTAGAATTCTTTTTTTTAAACACAACGCAAATTTTCACGTCGTCGTTACTGAATACAAATTAAAGTTATTGTATACATTTATTTCTGAGTTTTGCATAAACAAAAACATATCGTTGAATTCATTGAATTCTGGGTAATGTTAACCATCCAATCGGCGGTCACGTTGAATTTCACGTTTGTTTAAGATGACACTTTTCATCTGTGCAGCGTAAACGAACCCAGTCAAGCTATACTGTTCATACTCGGTGTTGCTGTGTTACTTTGTCGGTTACACTAAAAAACTTATTGGATTGAACTTTATATTAAATAATAATTATTATTATATTAAACATTGTTTCTGTATCTTTACCTTTGTATTTTTGAGAGTTCTTCTTGCCTAGCCAAATATGACACAAATGGCCTTTTAAATTGCCATTCATTACACAAAAGTGTACATCAGAGTAGACAGAGGTTATAGTCCGAGATCAGAGAGGGTTAACCCTGCATTGTTGTATTAAGTTTTTTTTACCGTTGAGTTTGGTAGCTAAGGGTCTATACTTTCAGAAACTGCTTGATGACATGTTGTCACCCTTGAGCAATTTGAGATATTCAAGACGGCGTCCAAGATGGCCGCCTTTACATATAAATGGCCATAACTCCCTTATTCAGTTACTCGCTGTGGAAAACGTTAAACAATTAAGAATACTGGGGCGTTTCCTATATTTATCTTTTGAAAGGATACGTCTTTCTATCCGCAACTAACTGGTGAGTACAGTTTTACTGTACTGCTATTTATTATAACAGCGTTATTGTATTATAATTATTATTTTGTATTTTATTTTTGTCTAAAGTATGTAAATCGTGTTACTGTGTCCGTCATCATCATGTATTGTATGTATTGTAAATGCTGCTCGATGAGCTGTGAAAGTTTAAGAGTTCAAATAAACTTCATCAGTATTTACATCATAGGAAGGGGATTTTTGTCTCTATACCTAGGTTTTAGGGGTCAAGCTATCCATTAGAACTATGTATTACGTTGATATCGTATTACATAATGGTTATTTCCAAGATGGCTGCCAAGATGGCCGCCGTAACACTCAAACTGGCATATCTACTTAACTATTTACTCCAAATAAGTCGTAAAGGTGTCTATCACTGGGTATTTTGGAGGCACATCTATCTGTATCAGATCAAAGTTCATATATTGAATACACACAGAAAATTTGGAATCAGTTGCCTGTCTCATTCAAACTAATAGTTCAAAAGGCACATTAATCAATGGTACTTTGATAAATTAAATTGTTTTAATATATATATGTGTTTTGCACAGCCTCATCCTTTTGCAAATGTATCACATGCAGGCTTATGTGAATAATAATGCATCTATTTAAGGGAGAAAAAACAATAAAAAGTTAATATTCAAATGGTATTTATATATTTTATTGTAAAAACACAACCGAATGTGTACACTTCACATTTGTTTCACTATAACACCAAACACAAACACAAATCTTGCACATTCTTTTTACACAAAAACCTTTCCATTAATACTGCACAAATTAATGGTTGCAATCTGAAAATATGGTACAAATATAGTCTAATCAAGATAAAATACTATTTAATTATTTAATATAAAGGTGGACATCCAGTTAAAATGGGTACTCCAGTCAGCCCAGTTGGACTCTCCAAACAAGGGTATTAAATGCTTTTCTCCGATTTTGATTTATTCAAATCATGTTGTTTACTGATTACTTTGTACATGCTACTCTTGTTAAATCAATACAAAAAAAAAAGTCATCTAGAAATACATGATGGCTGCGAGTTTACAAGCACTGGTATATCTTCTATACTATTCAATCTTGGGAAAAATATGAAAAGGTAAACGACCACAGATGGTATACATTATAACAAATGTTCTTTAATTTTAAATCTGAATTATCACACAGACTACCAAAAGCATATTATACAATTCATATTTAAGGAAGGCTACCACTTCACCAAACAATTTACACTGTTGTACATTGTGTTGCCCATGTGCATCGCAAATACATGCAATCAACTATGATGTGGGGTTACAGCAACCCTGATTATACCTTGCCACCAACAACTAAGGCATTCAAGGAAAATGTTGAAAGAGCTCACCATCAGTCTTTGGTATGGCAGTCACTGGAAGCGCAGAATCCACCGAGTTGGACTCAACGGACCAGTGATAGATACCTTCACGACTAATTTGGAGTAAATAGTAACGGTGAATAGTTAGGGAGTTATGGTCATTTATAGGTAATGGCGTCCATATTGGACGCCATCTTGAATTTCTCAAATTGCTCAAGGATGTCATCAAGCAGTTTTTGAAAATAGAGACCCTTGTCTACCAAAATCAACAGTAAAAAAAACTTAATACAGCAATGCAAGGTTAAGGGAAAATATGGTCGTTGGCTCCCAGACTAAAAGGGTTGTGAGATTGCTTCGCACAGAGCTCAGCTTGCACAATTCTCTGAACTAGATTCTGTTGTAACTAAGAATGTGTTTTCTATAAATAACAAGACAAAAATACTGTTGACGATATTACTAGAAACTTTAGATGCAATTTAAGACTTATAGGTCCAAAAGGAATTAAACTGGATTTTTTTTTTATTTTTTATGGCCTCTTTAAGTGGCATATTTTTTTTCTGGTTTTAAAGATCAATTAGTGGTAAGATAAGTACTTAGAAAGTGCACCTTCTTTCTTTCATAGGACCCTAATACATGTGTTCCTAGTCCTGTGGTGTGTTTGAGAGGTGGTGACTGTCTGATGTGGGATCATATCAATATTGTAACGGATAATTTGGTGATGCTCAATGATGCGGGTGGTGTGGATGTTACATTGGCTCTAGCATGCCTTATGTCGATATATTACATATATGGGATTAAAAACCCTTTACAGTTGAATAAACCCTTTTGCTTTCTAGAGCATTTTGCTTTTTTAAACTGACACCATAACCTTTACCGACAACGGTGAAGCGTGTATCCAGTTCACTGCAGTAAAGAAGTTTAAGGTCTTTTTTTTACCTGCGGCGAAGCTAAGCAGGTCTATGAGAGCTTCGCGTTATGGTGGTGGTGGTGGTCGGGGTGGTGACATTGTTAATGTTAAGAGATAGGGGTGACAATGTTTATGTTAAGAGATAGCAGAATTAATAGTCGCCGCAAGTCTCTGAAGAGCATCCCTTCTTGTTTACTATAAGATCTATTTTCCGTCAAAAAGTGATATTGGTGAAGTACGTCTCTGCTACCATTAAAAGGACTATTCCCCGTCAACATCTTGATGACGCCCCTATTACCACTACTAGGCATATTTCCTGTCGACAGCTATATCGATGACGTTTCTATAGTGGCAGTAAAGCCGGACGTCGACTCCTCTGTTGGTGGGAATTAGGCATAGAAATGGTAGTAGAAACGCCATCGAGATCCTCTGTTGACAAGAAATAGGTCTTCTGTGGAGACATCGAGATCGCTCAGTTAAAGGAGAATAGGCCTAGTAGTGGTAGTATAGGGGCGTCATCGAGATGTCTCAGTCGACAGTAAATGTGTCTAGTAGTGTTAGTAGACGTCAACGAGATTGCTCTGTGGATAGGAAATATGCCTAGAAGTATAGTAGTAGAAACGTGATCGAGATTCTCCATCGACGAGAAATAGGCCTAATAGTAGTAGAGAAGGCACCGAGACTCTCTGTCGACAAATAGTATGCTTAATATCGGATGTAGAAACGTCACCGAGATCGCTCTGTGGATGGGAAATAGTCATAGTAGTGGAAGTAGAGGCGTCACCTAGATCACTCAGTCGACGGAAAATGGGCCTAGAAGTGGTAGTAGAAACGTCACCGAGATAGCTCTGTTGGCGGGAATAGGTCTATATGTGGAGACGTCATCGAGATCGCTTAAAGAGGCTATGCTATATACCGCAGAATTTAGGCCAAACATCGATTGAAAGGAATTGAACCGGGTTTTCTATATTTTTCTAGTATGGTCCAAAGCATAATCTTTCAGAAAATGTCAACCTCGAGGCCGTGCGATATACCGTATTAAAATAACAACAAAGTCCGTAAAATCTATAATGCGACCCATACTAGAAAAATATAGAAAGCCTGATTTAATTCGTTTCAGTCGATTTTCGGCCTACATTATGCGGTATAGCCTCTTTAAGCCCTGCTTATGTCACATTGCGCTGCGATAGAACTAACGGCAACTGGTCGCAGCTGAGCGCTGATGTAAAAAAAACTACAGCGCGCGTCAGAGACCAGTTGAGGACAGTCGTAGGAGCGTTTATGTCGCTTGCGATTGCTAGGAACTAGTCACATTCCAACTGATCGTGTAAAGTAGAACATGTGCGACTATCTGGAACTGAGCGCCGACTAGTTGCCGCACGACGCCGACTAGTTACCGATCGACGCAGCCAAGACGCAGGACCGCCTATGTCACATTCAAAGCTACGACTAACTAGTTGCTGTTGATCGGCAACTGCCCCACATAAACTGTTGATAACTAGTTCTCATACGACGTAACTGCGACATAAGCTAGGCTTAAATGTTTTTTTCTGTAGAGTAGCTCGGAATAAAAACTTTGGTTATAGCCCTTTCCTATATAACTGGTCTATCTTTCCATTAGGTCGGAATGCACTTCCGGCAAGTATCCGCCTTTGTTTTCAGTGATCGAGTACTTGCCGGGATTAGAAGCACAGCATGCACATAAAAGAGATGTACAAACTGAAGGGCAGACGACTCGCGTTTTAGGAAAGGGCTAAAGCAAAGATTCTTGTGTAAAATAAATGTGTGAAATAAAAAACGATTCCTTCCCCAATTTAGAAACGGGACAGCGCAAGCATGTTCCTAGTAAGCGTATGCCGCTTCTTCAATTGTTGCACCAGACATTGGCGAAGCTTGTCACAAAATACTCAAGCTCTGCCAGTTCAAATCTGATCAGCACAAAACTTGAGAAGTTTTTTTTTTTTTATAAAAACTTCAAATCTTTTGACAGATTTCGATAATTGCTCCGACGTCATAATTTCAAGATGCGACTTTGACGTCACAGGTATAACAGCTTGCTTTAGTTCCGGGTCCATCTAATACACTTGTGTTTGTGTGTGTGTTTTCTCAACAGGTTTGGTAGATTCATCCGGATTTAGGCTTATCATTACGCCCTCACTGCGACAACATGATGCCGGCCTCTTAGAAACTGGTCTTGATATTGGAAGAAATCAAGTGATCCCACCTAACACAGAAAGTTTCAAATCAGACGGCCATTGTTTCCCAGAGTGCCTCAGTCAGGTAAATAAACATATAACGTGTAGCATCTGTTCACTCTCCAACGAAATGACTTTGTTAAAAGCCCCACTTACCGCTAAATGGGCTAAAACTATTTATAAAAGTAAAATCGGCGAGTTAATGTACTTTTCCCAAATAGAAAAAGTTAGGAACTTTCCATTTTTTCCATCAACTGAAAGTTTTGATTTCCTATTTTTCTTTAAAATCGAAGTAAAAGTTTGTATTTTGAGGGATACACCTCAAAATAAAGACAACTCTTACAACATGCAGTTATATTATGTATTGTTGTTGTTTCAGTCTACGATAACTGGGTAAGACGATACATATGTCTTTAGACGCCTACAACGCTTTGCGATAAATTACAACGACGGGAAACGTTGCATTATATATTTTAGGTAACGAAATGTCATTTAAGTGATAAGCTGTGTGCTTATATTGTTTAAGGTACCTTTTCGTTTAGCGGATATATTGGGGCTTTAACTTCTGTCAGAATATTTAAACGAATATGTATCTAAGTTGAATTTCAATGACGTATCTGAGACTACACAAGCTATGGATTTTTTCATTTTTATTTGAACGTTTCTGTTCTAATTTATAAACAAAATGCAATATTTCGTTAAATCCTATATTTGTTCATAAAACCTTATATTGGGTGAATATTTATACGTTTTAAAAAAATCTGCTTCAATTTTCTGTGGGGATGAGAACAAGTGCAATAATTGAAGGTAGGGTTTCATCGTAAATGTAGATAAATTCATTTTGGTGAATTTGATAGGAAAAATATTTTTTCTGCACAAACAAATACAAAACAAAACTAATAAAAAATGCATTTGCTTAAAACTTGTTTATTAGTCAAGCCACATTTAGGACAAAACTCATATTGTGACTATTTCATTCTTTGAGATAATACATTGATACATAGTCAAAATAATTGACAAGTATCATCGTATATAAAAACGAAGAAGAATATAACAATGGACGACAACAGAGGAGAAGGTCATGTCTAAAAAAAATAGTAACATGTTGGTCCTATGTACATTGTTTGCCAATGTAATGTGCTGACTATTTGCTTAAAGATACATACGCGCCCAAAATATGGTACTTTTGCTGTTAAAACAGAATCAAATGAGTTATGCTTATTTTTTTAAGGAAGCCGAAGTTAGGAGCTTATCGTTAATCCCACCCACAACTTTGTACGCTAAGTGGTAGATTTTAACTAACTAAAAGTGTTAAATTCGAAAATGCTGGAAGAATAAGGGGCGGCATCAAAGTGAGCTTTTTTGTTCATGCTCCCATTTACTTTAATGTTAAAGTCGTTGCTATTCTGCACCATTCGCGTTACTACCGATATTCAAAATAGATCGTTCTTCGTTACAATGACTTTGAGACCAATAAAATATGGACATATATTTTCAAAATTACACATGGAAAATACTGAAATCTGGTTGAAACTCACACTTTAAGTATAAAACTGCTTGGTGAAATCGACCCGTGAATCGTCTGGATACCCAGTACAGAGGAGAATACACTGGCGTTGCGGAAACTACCACTTCGTATTCGCTAGCCAAAGGTTTCGTTCCGAGCAACTCTGCATTGCAATCCCTTGGCAGATCGTATATCTATAGCCACAATATAAAACCGTGCCTTCTACTGAGTAAATTAGTCATAGCTCGGGTTAACTCCCCCTTGTTACAATAGTATCCAACCTATCATACAAGAATTTACAAACAGTATAAATCCAACATGACGCCAGCTAATCTTTTCGCACCGACGTCTGCATCACTTATGATGACTTATATGAGCAGGGTGAATGTGTTGTGAAATGTACAGTCTTCTCAACACAATAGACCATCACTAAAATAATGCGCCGTCTGATAGGCTGCGTTCAAATTTCTACGCAGCCAATCAAATTGTAGCTGTGTATTCCGGTTTCAGGCGCACGATCCAACAATGATTGTAATGGAGAGTATATACCTCAGAATAAAACCCTTGTCTAGAGAAGATGCTACCACTTGTCTTAAAAATAATAATAGTGACTAAGACAGCTGGCTTGCCATATATCTAAAGCTTAGGTCCAGGGTTCAGTTTTAAATACCCTATGCAGACTTAAACGGAAAGATCACTGAATTTCAACCAGGTTTCAGTATTTTCCAAGTGTTATTGTAA
>JAVFBY010221988.1:0-10855 GCA_034781015.1 Tonicella lineata | reverse complement strand
TGTATATGTACCTGAAGTAGATATACAATGTATAAGTAAAACATTCACCTAATACAACAATATTAGTCAGAATGGCACTTGTTTACAACTGATTTAATAGGTTAAATACCCCTGAACACAGTTTTAAAGTAACCCCAATCAAATAACAGACAATTTTGAATGAATGAATTTGATAAAATTAAAATTATACATGCTATTAAATAGAACCAAGATGTATGTATAAAAGCATTACTTAAAAAATAATATATAACTCAAAATATTGCATTTGTAGGAACTAATAAATTGAACATTACCGAAAAATTTATAGACATTTCTTTTTTTTTTGTCAGAGTGCCTGGTGTTACCATAGCAACAGACATAATTTGTGGTTTCCCTACAGAAACAGATCAGGTTAGTTAAGTACAAATTTCAGGAGGAGAAATGCTATCCGACCTTCCGCCTGTCCGCGGGGTTTCAGCTAGGATTTTTTTAGTATGGGTCACTTTCTTAAAGACAAAAAAAAATTATTTCAACAGTATTGTTTTAATTTATGAACAAACTTTAATATTGAGTAATATTGTGACAATCAGAATTTGCTAATAAAATCAAATATTTCGGTGACAGTGACAACTATTTAAAAATTGAAAAAATTGAAAAAATTCAAATTATAAATACATGCATAATTATATTGTCTTATTTCTTGTTAATTGTAGGATTTTGAAGAAACCATGGATCTGGTAGCCAAATACAAATTCCCCAGTTTATTTATTAACCAATTCTTTCCTCGACCAAGAACACCTGCGGCCAAAATGACAAGAACATGTACAACACAAGAGGTAGATCATTTTTTTTAATATCCCAGTGAAATATCAGGATTTTCTTGACATATAAAAATGATATTTCACTGCAGTGTTATAACACTTTCAAGTTGGCTATTACATTCTTGAGTGCACTGACTTTTTGCTGTGAATTACTTTGCATCACATGCATTTGTTTATATTATGAAATTGTACATAAACGCATGTAATTTCACGATGCAACGCATTTGTGATTATCATTTGACGTTTTGTTTCGAATAGCGTCACTCTATTGAATGGGACGTTGTGAACAACTTTATGCTAGTCTTAACTGACTGATTTGAAATTGTCATTGAAGAAAAAATTTATGAATTTATTAAGAATATCATTTATAAAAAGAATTATACTCAGTGAAGTTTAAATACCATTATATTGTATGGTGGAATTAATAACTCACTCAATGCTCTGCGTCTCGTGAATTATCACTTTCACCCCTAACTCGAGCAATATTTAAGGTATTCACACTTCACTGTGTAATAAGCTCTATTTCTTCCCCTTTTTATGCATTCATATAAGTGAGTACTGCGTTAAACCCCAATCGATCAAGCAATTGATATCGCTAGTGCGAAGCCGTCATAAAGATGATATAACCTTGATTGTATTGTTAAACACCAAGCAAACAACCATCTCATAAACAAAAATTCAAAACTGACAATGCTTGAATCAACTGTGTAATTTGTAAGTCGCAGGATTGCTCAGTCTTTCCCAACCAGAAGTTTTAGGGGTCTTTATTTATTTATTTGACTTCTTACACAACAGGCACGAAGTGCCTACTTACAGTGCAGATAACAATGACATTCAATACAATTAAAAATCCTATTATACACAATTAATATTATTTATGTAATACAATGTGGTATAATATAAAAAATATATGTACAGGTGAATTAGTATATATTAATAAAAGTTCAATAAATATGAACAGAGAGTTGTTTAACAGTATAAAACTTGTATAGACCATAAACAAGTCAAATTAATTTCATTAAAATGTTTACCTATAAAGAAGTTGTCTGCATTGCGTTTTAAACGTAGAAATTGTGCTGAAAATATTTAATTGTTCAAAATATGAATTAAAAAGTGTTTGACCCCTTATTGTGATAGAATTTTTCCTCAGAACAAGTTTGCATAAGGGGGGGCTAAAAAGTTTCTTCGCTCTAAGATTTCTCTGTGGGGCATAATAAAAAATACAATTGACTAGATAAGGACAATTAAAAATACTATTTACAGAGCGATATAAAAACAAGAGAGTGTAGAATTGTCTCCTTTTCTCTAGAGGCGGCATGTTAAAGTGACAACATAAGGCAAGGTAATTGGCAATTGTGAGAGGGGCAAAACGAAAATTATGGAATTACGCAAATAGAAATCTATCCTTGCCTAGTATTTTAAAATCAAGCTTTTAAAAAAATTGTGACTGGGTTAATTTTAGATAGTGCAGACTCCTATGTCTGGCATCAATTTTTTTTAAAAAGACCCGATCGATTCGCCTTTATCTTTTTCTATATGCATTTAAACTCAATTTACATAGGAAATCCCTGCGTCTGACCTCCAAAGTTAACAATATAAAGGATTTGTTTTATTTTCTTTAAACAAACTATTCGGTCAGTTAGGATAAGTTTGTTATAGACTCAGTTCAACGTAAAAAGAAAAATGATAATAATAATAAAAAACTACCCCCCCCCCTCTCCCTCCCCTCTAAAAAACCCTAAACAAAATGAAACACAAAGAACAACTCAGCTTATTTCTTATAATGAAAGAGAATAATCACCCTTGTTGTTGTCTGACCGCTTATTTCGCGTGATGATTTTATTTGTACTTATGTTAACTTAAACAAAAAATATTTTGTTTGGAAAAACTATGCAAAAGGAACAGGAATTGTTTAAAAATTTATCTTTACTTACGTTTAAATACTGTGTCACAGAAACACAATCAGAAGCAAATATTTAGGGGTGATAAAGTAATACATTGTATCAACACCATGCACTCATTATTCATTATTGTGACACTTTTTGGTTTTAAAAAGCGGTGTTATCTTGTGATAGGTGGAAATTAAAATCTTTATTTAATCTAATCTTATCCCTTTTAAATCAGACATAATTGAAAAACACGCATCCACTACGCAGGAGAAACTTTACTTAACTAAAGTAAATTAAATGGGTTTTTTCCAGGAAGTAATCTGTGAAACGATTTAGATGACAGCATTACATTTGTGTCTTCCCTGGATTGTTTTTTAAATGTAGTTGTATACAACAAGTATTAAATGAACTAGCCCTTTTTGTATATCCCATATTTTCGTGTAAATATACTAATCAAACGGTAAACTGTGATATTTAAATACAACTCTATAAATTGTAATGTATTTATTTTTTATATTCTATCTTTGTCTATGAAAAACAATTTTCAAATGGTTTATTTTAATTTTTTTTTATATGTTTTATTTTTTAAAAACTATATTGTATTAAAATCTGTTTTAATGTTTTTTTTGTAAATTGCATATTCTTATCTCAATGGAAGCTATAAAGCATGCTTGGCTGAATGGATTTCTGAGGAAAAATAGTTTATTATTTATTAATTGTAGAAGGTGTAGGAACATTGAAAAAATCCGCCATCAAAGAAACGATCAAAAATTAATCACAAATATGTTGATATCGATAAATGATTTATTAATATCGACCATGAGACTACTTAGGGAAATTATCAAATTTTTACATTCCCAGCTCATCTCTGAATTCAAGTGAATTCTTATTCGTCAACCGAAGTTATATGTGTTATTAATCATGAAAAGCACATCGTACTTGTGTGTGTCACTGCCAATAGCAAGTCGGATTGGGATGAAAGGGGAGTGTACCGCATGTGTTCAGATTGACCAGCCTCCATAGTTGTATTGATAGTCTCCCTTGAATGTCAAGAATACGGGGGTTTGTACGCCGAACCCTATATTAACGAATTGCCTTATAAATAAATAAAACAATTGAAGGAACATTATTCTTTAAATATAGCATGTTTATATCTAAAGCTTTATGTTTTTGAGGTTGTGTTGATCTACCGCTTCGCATGCATGTTGGTGGCTCTGTTACGTATACTAATAATAAAATTGTAGTATAGTTGTTTTTTGGTCGTTTACTGCTTAAGTACAATTTCATTAAAATATTCGCCGGTATATAACCGGCTTGGTCACAAAGAAGCCCTATATTATGTAGTGATATGTGTCAAATTGGCGCAAATTATACGGTCGTCGTCCGGCGAATTGCATTTATAAGAATACGCACGACTGTCATGCGACAATAGAGCACTGTATTTTAAAAAAATCTTTGCTATCAAATGTTATTGTGTTTAGATTGACATTTTTTATAATATAATTATATTTGACAAATTATACACATTCACACAGATTTTCAAGGAAATTTTTTTCTGGTAAAGGTGATTTTCCGCCTTGAAAATAGCGCACGAGAGTGAAAGCTTGACATGTCTCCTATTCGCCCTAACAGTCTCGTCTGTGTTACAAAGCTAGGTAGTACAAAGTGCTAAAGCACACTACCGTTTTGTAAGTGAAATAGCATTGAGCACGGCGCTAAACACCAAACAATCGATCAATTAGGATTGATTAGTCTCTTTGTAAAGTATACTCTCTATATAAAAAGCCTTCTAATGCCTGTCGTTCATCGGTCAATCTCCACATCAAAGTTCTTGATTAGCAACTTGTTTGCCAATTAACAAACAAAAAAATCCATCTTAAGAGTAAAGGTTCAACAAAAGGCTAAATTGTTCACCGAAACGCTCGACTAACCGGCTAGACAGATTATTCATGTAGCCTTATCTATTATTCATGAAGTCGCTTCATTACTCTATAGAGGTTCTGATAAGTCCTTTTTCTGACAAGTTCATAACAGAGCCTTTATTTTGTTACCTCATCTGATATTTATTGTCTGATAATCGTTATTGATTTAATTGTGTCGTATTTTCATTATGTTAGGTCAATAGCTTTGAAGCTAATGTTGATTGTATTATCTATTCTGACTATCAAAAAGATTGAAATGAAACCGGAAAGAATACTTGTCTTGCGAATAAGAGAATTCAAGACCACACACAATAGACAAATCCTATATATTTCAGTATACTCTATATCTAGTGAAGAAAAAGAGCTTATTAAAAAAACAAGACTCCAAATCCGCTTTAGGGATGAACAAGTTCAAGGATTTATTCTTTTCACTCCGTTTTTGAGAACCAGCCAAGACAGGATTGGCACTACTTAATCTTAAATGTTGCGATTGACTTGCAAAATGCATTTCGCTAAATAGTTTAAAAGGATGGGAAACATATCATTGATTACATTATTATAATATACAGCATTTAATCAATACAAATGTATTAATAATGTGCTATAGCGAGAACATCTATAAATTCAACTCTTTTAAAAATAGTTTATTTGCCAAAGTTTAGAACGGAACAATGGAATAATCGGTATCTTATGTTATCTACAATAACACAGGCCTGTAAAGAAAAAAAAAGAAGAACCCCGAATGTCTAACAAACTCATACAGTATTCATGAGTTACGGTTTGGATTAGGTTTCTTGTAAATTTGATTTGAGGATAATGTTTATTTGTATTACGTAACAAAATCTAATCGGTGTCACATTTAGCTGATAAAATTTACATTTAATCTAAGTCCTTACCATAATTTAATCAACAGGGGAAACTGAAAATATTAGAATATAACGTTTGCTTGTCAAAGGAGAACAGATCGAAGGCTATTTACATTAAAGATTGTTTCAGCCAGCCATATTACACGTGAATTACGTCCTGTAAGCTAAGAAGCAAATTCATGTTACAAATACGCTTGAGTAATAAGACAAGTTTGCATGATTGTATTGTGGTTTGGTTAATGGTTTGATTTGAGACTTTGTTTTAACGAAGCTGACTAGGTGTCAAATTATTTGTTCATTTCTAACCAATTCTAAAGCGAAAAGAAAGTTTGCACCAACATGCATAAAAAGTAGAACGGTTACATTTTGTACACAGAGAGACAAAGTGCTTTTACAAAAGAATAGTATAAGAACAGTGGAAAACACAGTTAATTCAGTGAAGTCTCTCCTTAAGGCTCATGCGTTATTCATGAATGTCCTGTATTAGGTTACGGGGTTTCGTATAGCTTGGTCTTCAGACAGTTGAGTAATAGGAGAATGATTCACAAAGTGACTAAACAGCACTCAATAATGACATGAAAGTCGAATATAAGCTGACAAATTCGAAAACTAAGTTATTGCCTCAAGAAATGGTCTAGAGAAGTGCGAAAAAAAACCCAACAGAAACGCAACTAAGATTAACATTGAACACAAATTGGACAATAATTCTATTTCCTTTTCCAATTTTAACTATGTATAAGACAGTGTCATCGATTGGGACACGAGGTCGTACATACTTCCTCTTTTAGGATACACCTTCTCTTCTGTTTTCCCTTAGTTACGATATCACGTTATTTATACTGCATGGATACACGGGCTTTACTGTTCACCCGATTCAGCCACTTAGGCAACTCTTATTTAAATACCAGATTTGATTGCGGAAGAAACGAATGGCGACGATTTTTAATAAACAGGACCGTAGGTAAGCTCAAATAAATCTGTTCAAATGTTATTATATGTGCTCAGTGGTAGGTTGAAAGTGACTTCAGATGGGATTTCTAGGAGTGCGCCAACAGACAAAAATCAAAAGTCTGATTTAATACCAGAACTTGGTCTATGCCTGCCAATCTGTACATTGTTGTCATAACGTTACATTGTACCGTCATAATCTTAGAACATTTTACTCAATAAATAAAGTAACTAGCGATTATTGCTGTATCCTGAATGCAAAATATTGCGAATGAAAAAAGTATATTATGCGTGGGTTTTTCAGTAAAGCTTACAATAAACAGTTTGCATGAATAGAGATAGTATGCTAATTTCTCGCCTTATAAACATTTAAAAAAAAGAGATATGCGATAGTTTGATAGATATTTAGTTCAATAGTTACATAATTGAATGACCTTGAACTGAAGTCCATCCACAAATAAAAAAATGGTTGGTTCAAAACATTCGTCCTCACCCGCTGACCGATCCAATACAATTGGTAATGAAGAATTTCATAAAGGAGGAATTGACTAGAGAGTGCTTAGCGTAAAGAGTTTGAACCAGGATGTACAATACTAACAGTACTATGGGCGGCATGCAGCAAATACTTTGATTGTTAGACCCCACGTGTCAACTTAACAAAATAATCCACATAACTGTTGATTGATTGATTGATTGATTGATTGATTGGGGTGGGGTTTAACGCCGAACTCAGGCGTCATAACTGTTGATATTTATTATATGCATCTAAATGACATCTGGCAGTTATAGATGGTTCTATTGACAATGTAATGTTTAGCTCACACTTATTTAATCCACCCAATCTCCACTCCGCTCAAACATCATTCTTTTCTTCTGTCTGCCAAATAAAGTGAGTTGTTTTAAAAACAATAGACTATATTGATGACTTATACATTGTGAACGCTGTGCGGTCACATAGTCAGTCAATTTGCTTCTGTCTCTTTATCCAAGCTGTGTCGTTACACTGTAGGTTCAAAACACTTTATTTGTTGCCAACGGTATCTATACTGTGCCTTTAATGCTATTTAGCTTAATCCCGAAAATCAGTCCCAGTCGCCCTCCGTTCCTGACTGAGTGTTCAGCAGTATTGGTCTACTCCGCTTACCATGTCATGTTGTTTGCACTCCGATAGACCGTGGATATGCAAAAAAAAGAAAATTCGAATGTTTTCGATTTAATTTCTCGAGGTATCTCTTCGCAGACATCTTAATCATCAGCAACGCTTCTTTATAGAAAAACTGATCTGTTATCCGAACAGCAATATTCCAACCAGTCAACATGAATAATTCAGCAGTTATTTAGTCAACTAAAAAGAACCTCATTACGTCAGTCAATACAGACGTAGTGCGGAAAATAGGTTAGTTTTTAATACAGTTTTAATTAGATCTGCTGAATATAATAACACATAATGTATCGATACATGTAACTTATACATCGCACTTGTTACTGGAAACATCCAGTCGGATTAGGACGAAAGGGTATTGTACCGCATGTGTTCAGATTAATCAGCCTATATACTTATATTAAGTGTGTCCCTTAACTGTTAATAACATTTATAGAGTGGTACACCAGGGGTGCATGCGTATCATTGACCCAAAGGCCTGTTAGTCCGAAGGTCCATTAGACCGAAAGTCCGTCAGTCTAAAAGTCTATTGGTCCGAAGGTTCATTGCAGGTCCGCTAGTCCGAAGGTCCATTAATCCGTAGGTCCACTGGTCCGAAGGTCCGTTAGTCCGAAGGACCGTTAGTCCGAAGGTCAGTTAGTCCGAAATATTCGCTAGTTCACATGTATAATGTCCAGCAACAGCATTAATAGACATCACCTAGACAATTAAACTTGTCTATTTTAGCATGCAAGCGAGCCTCGTAGAAAAGTATAACTTTCTAACAAAACCACGGTAGTTAACCCTACATCTCATCTCTGGCCATCATGTATTGGGTTCGTGACTTTTTCTTGTTTGTTGCCTTTGACATCAACCATCAATTTCTCTATGGCCGGACAACTATAAAGAGTGAAATAACCTCTAGTAAGATGTAAAATTCCTAATTAACAATCGACCGAAAGCTTTCAGAAGGAAGTTTATTAAAGCCACTGTTACTTATAGTATGCTTTGCCAAATTATATTTGAATTCCTCGATGACAAAGATATTACAGTATTATGTCCTGCAAACACATGTTTAAGTTTAATCCGGACTAACGAGCCTTCGGACTATTGAGCCTCCGGACTATCGGGCCTTCGGACCAATGACCTGCACCCGTTTAACCAACAAGCCAAATTTGTTTTTAAGAAATTTGTATGCAGTTTTAGATGTTTCGTCTCTATATTCCAGTTACTATTCAAACTTTAAACTAAGGACAATTTGACTGACACAATTCATAAAGTGCTTCTCTATCGAACAAAAATAATTAGATAGCCATATGATAATATATTTACAATATTCTTACCATACATATTATTGAGTATATAGAGGTTGTAAATTGTACAAGCCTCTTATTTCAGCTTAGATACCAAGCTTTATTTAGTACGGTATAACGTGCACAGTAAAAAAGCAAGTACAAAAAGCTCGGAATACAAGCAAACCCGATGAGGCCTGAGCGATGTACGTGTAAAGTGTGCCACTCTGATGCAAGCAACATGGACAACTTAATTATTCGTCTAAAGAACGGACAGTTTCAGTAAATATATAAACATAATTTTTGTTCTGGGTCAAAATTAAGAAAAAAAACGCTTAAATGTTCTTCGTATTGATCTCTACTAGGGACTACCGAGAAATAGCATTTTGAACGAAGTGTCCACAAGATAAAGAAGAAGAAGAACTCTAGTAGGCTTTACAACCCGTGGGGCGTTGATTCCCACGGGGTAAAATGTTCAGGAATGTTTTTTTCTGTGTGATACCAGAAGTATATTAAGTAGAAGTATGCAACTCCCATATAAATAGGCTCACCGTCATTGTGGACCCAGCAATCGACAGGACAATCGATTGATACAGTCCGCAAGAAGTCCGCTGACTGTAGGCTTGCATCATACAGAGAAGACGAGGATTTAAGGTACAGCATTCCGCATTATAATAAAATCGACTGAAATCTGACGTCACTATTATTTGCCGGTCCCCAATGCGCATGGACATGGCCTATATGTAAGTTGCATACTTCTAGTTAATAGGCTTCTGGTGAAGCGAGTAAAAACACGCGCTTACAAAGAGCATACCACGAGCTATGTATGAAAAAATACGATATACGCCCGTGTTCACTACGAGACAGTGTGAGTTTCCAAAAGGATTAATTGGATCTTATTAAAACCTTAATACGGCGCATCGTTAAAGAGCTCAAATATACCTTAGCACGATTATGTTATGCATAACAAATCAGATTTTATGGGTATGTTACATAATAATCTTTCACTGTAATGGGGTTGTTTTTAGATATATCAATTTACAATTCTGTTGTTATGATAGCTTCCGTTTACTGCCTAAGAACGTCGCTGTCAGATAAAAATGCGAAATAGCGTTGAGCACGGTGTTAACACAAAGCCATCGATCGATCAATAAATCATTCGTAATGGCTAATTATGTTCGTAATCAAAACTTTCAAAATATAACTTGTTCCGTGTTAACAAAAGTTTCTCCAATCACATGTTGTTTTAATTAACCTCTTTCCAAAGAGCTTGATTACTATAGCTTGTTCGTCAATAGACGGAAATAAAAACTTCCTTTTGAAAAGAAAATGTCCAACAATATAGTAAGGTTGTTTGTCAAAACATGGTTAACAGTCGAGATGGCCTCTTCGTATAGTCTCTTCCATTATTCATGAAGTCCCCTCATTGGGTTACTGAGGTGCTGATAAGTCCTATTTCAGACGAGTTCATAATGGGACAGCCATCCGGAAGACGACATGTCCTCTATATAAGGTCACATAACTGAATTAAATGCCGCACACAATTGACGAATCACAAATGACTGTATACTCTATCAAGTTAATAAAACGAGCTCATTATCCAACAAAGGTCGAATTCCTTACTAGGACACTAGTGCACTGATTATTTCTTTTATACCGTTTTAAGCATAGTCATTATTTAATCTTGAATGTTTCACGAGGACATACAAAAAAACTTCATTTGATACAAAATATACATGTAGCCGATTCAATTTTTATAAAAAATATATATCATTTAATCAGTTATTTGTTTTTATGAAAATACTACAGATACAAATTATATTACCCTTCAATTTGTTGTTACTACATAAAAGGAACGAATTGGCAGTGTGCCAAAAGACCATTGTGAGACAATAGATCCCCTTCCACACGCGCAAAATTTACGTAACTTTTTGTTCCGTTCCATGCGAGTCCATTTTTTTAAATGGGTTATAATTAATAAGTCTTTAAAATGTTAA
>JAVFBY010221877.1:0-10856 GCA_034781015.1 Tonicella lineata | reverse complement strand
GACTTGAATCTGAACGGGATTTAGCCCGTTCGTTCCCAGGTGTGAATACAGTTCACACTCGAGGTTTACTCAGGTTGTCTTAAACCCTACAAAATGTCCCTTATCGTCTTACTTACAGTCTGGTGTGTGCCTTTCCCGGTCAAGTCACTCCGACATATTGCACATTGGAATACTTGATATATGTGTCAATGTATTTAAAAAACCTGTTATAAGATATATAGGTCTAAAGGATAAACTGATTAATGCAGAAACAGCTAGAAAAACTTAAATTATGTAACGAGACAAGACTACGTGCTGCAGTAAAATATGTGACATCGAATGACCCAGAGATGCTATTTAGGTTATTGTCATATACCAGAAGAGCTGTCATCTGTCTTGACACTATTTTTTAAAAGCGCATGTATCGTACACATCGTCATCAAAATCTCGTCGGAAAGCATGGCTTACATTTGATCTTACAAGTCAATAAGGTAAAGGCACGATGTTGATCTAAGGGAAGTCCAATTTCGCGCCATTCTAAAGACACATCATCAGCTGGGTTATGTTAATAGCACCTTGGCATAGTATGGACATACGTATGACCCACTTTTGCTCCACTCGTCTGAGAAGGAAAAGCTGGCATTCGGGGCAAAATGTCCTTTTTAGCTCATGGGGCAATATGAATCATTTAGGATTAGCATTATTGCCTATGTGGCAATACAGTGCAGGCTTTAAAAACAAATGGTATAAATAAATGACCTACATAATATAAATTTGAATCGAAGCCCACACTGTTTATTTATAGCATGTGCTTTTAAGCCTGCACTGACTATTTTTTTTCAAACTCCACAAATAAATCGAAAATTAATTTATATGTTTTTAAAAAGATATGTTTTGTGTTCGATTCAATATTTAAAATATTTTCAAAAAGAACTAATCAAAACACCAGTTTAGCGATCTCCGGGAAATTTGGTCGCCATCTTCTTTTTCCAGTCAAAAGATAGCATTGACCCCAGGCTACGTAACCTAACTGAAGTTAAGGGGATATAGACTGGATTATCCCGAGGCTATGTGGCTGAAGGCACTAATATCAAGGTATTGAGGCATGTGTTATAATACATGCCTCGACAGCTTGACAGCTGTGCTGTATGCATGTTTAAACAAATACGAATCCTGTGGCTGTAGGATTTGAGGCGAGTATTATTAATACATGCCTCAAAGCCTTGACATTTATGCTGTGTACATTTATAAACACGCTTTTTAAGAAAGCCACAGTAAAATAAAAAATCCCGACTCCTTTACGGCTTGCGTATTGCCATTATGTATACACTGCACACTTTCCAGAACAATTCTTGCTTTATTGAGAGGGAAATAGTTCATTTAGTTAGTGTTACATCAATAACAACACGAAAAAAACACACAAAACAACAACAACAACAAAAGGGAGTGAGAAAGATCTAGACCCCGTTCACCACGGGCTAAAAATTATGTTGTGTGTATATATAGCCGACAGCAGAGATTTATATACTAAGCTAATATGTGACACATTGTTTTTGCTTGCGATTTTAAGAGATATTATTTAAAATGTTATGGACTGGAGGCACCATGTCGCCGGAGCATTTATCTTTGAAGCAAAAGTTGTGCTGCGGTTTTCTTCACCTATGGGCTGGTTCGCCGTCACATGAGTACACTTACCGTAAGTACGACGGCAAACGTCAACAAAACAAACAAACCTTGTGAACGAAAGTCTTGATTTCAAGGACACAGCGTGTTGATCAACCTTAAATAGTCTTGGATACCAGCAGAACCAGCAAACTATCGTAAGACTTTTGGTCGTCTGGATAGGGCTCCCTCTAGTGGACATTGAGGATAATACGGATTTCTTTTAGCAGTGGCAGTAGTGGTTGACAAGGAAATGTATATAAATATATCCGCTGCTCTGCAGGAACATAAAACCGTTGGTTAGTAAGTTATATTCGGGGAAATTATTGTTGATCAGACCAAATGAATCCAACTCGCTTCTGCGTTCACTGATTTTTAAAAAAATATGCCGAATCATCAAAATAAGTTGTGTCTCTCCAGTGAATGAAGGACCTTGTGGATATAACTGACTTATCATAAAATGTAGGGTATAGGCCAAGCCTTAACCCTGTACTATTTGTGTCAGTATAAAGCAGAAGATAAAGTTACAGATTTGTTCATTTCTGACAGAGGCTTTTTCGTCACTAGTCTGGTTTTGTTTTTGAACATTTTCCACTCGTCTAGTAATTATCAAGGAGCAATGCCAGTGAAAGGTATGTATGTTAAATTCACTATAATCACAATCAGGTTAAGTTTCTGGAATGGTAGGCCTATAGGCCTATGTATGGCAAGATTTTATGAACAGATTTATGTATTTGATTCGCCTGCTTAATTGCATATACATGGTTCGAAATTTCGAATCCTTGTGGGAATTGGTGTGTGAAAGAAGTCATTTATATGATGCCATTTCGTTTTTATGTTTTACAATAAACAAGAAAAAGCAGTGCGTGGCCATGAAACAAGTGTCTTAATGCCGCGGTATGGCGTTCTCACCGAACCCAAGCCGTGGGCGGAGTCTAAAGCCACCATTCCACGTACGCGGTAACGGCTGCGGGTGCGGATACGGAAAACGGCTGGTATGATTACACTACTTGATGCCGCATAAGAAAACGTTGCCGTTACCGCACAAGTGGAAGCACTCTCATTTGATTAACACTGTTTCGATTCAGCCGTTTCCGTATCCGCAGCCGCTTAAGTGACATCAGAATTATAACTCTTTCGTGGTGTTATTCTTTTTCCATGTCCTTGTCCTTGTCTCGTCTTTTATGCCAGTGACGTGAAGGGTGATTTCCTCCACCCATTGGGCTGGCACGCCGTCATATAGGTGAGATACTCATTAAACTGCAATGAATCAATCAATCTTTACTGTAGGTGTGAGAAATAATTGTATGATAATAAGACTTCCAGCTGTTGAACTTAAATCAAATTGTATTTTCAGGAAGTGTTACCAATTGTGGATAACATCGAGACGGTAATGGTTGGCTCTCCGTTTACCTTTAAATGTGATCTGTACAACAAGAGTAAGTCCGAGCGCACAGTGGATGTGATGATCAGCGTGGACATGGTGACATACACAGGGGATCTTCTACACGGAATCCTCTCCAAGAGCTTTTCAGATCAGAAGATAAAGTCTGGAGAAAGTACGACACTAAAGTATTTTAAATAGAAATGAACAGAACTACTTTAGATAGGTGATGCGTAATTACAATCTGATTAAAATCAGATCTACATTAGCTCCCCGGTATTATATTGTCGCTATGTTGATCTGAAGACAAAGCCTACCAAATGATGTCGATTGGTTACCCGATCAGAGGGCTGCTTACCAATTCATGGTATGTGAAACGGAGATTCCCCTGGGACCGCCCTAGCTTAAAATCGTCTATGTTTACCGGGGGCCGATTCCTCAAAACATTTTCTGGCTTAAGTCAAAATGAGATATTGTCTTAAAACGCTTAGTTTTTAATTTAGGAATTTAAATTTTTAGTATTAATGTCTCTATCCTACTTAACCTTAAACCGGTAATTTAATATTTTGACTTAAATCAGAAATTGCTTTTAAGAATCTGCCCCACAGCTTCCAGCTTCTTGCTATCTGTTTTTTCATTGGGCAATTTAAACGGTAACCTATCTAGAACCCCACACTATAGTTGATGCCATTGAACACTGTTTTTTACAGTAAGTCCTCAGATCTAAATTGCGACAATACAATACCGGGGAGCTACTATAGATGTGGTCTTAATTTGATTGTGCGTAGTTATAGCTTTCGATGCTCGGCATGCCGCCATCATCAGATAAATGCAGACAATTTATAGGATGTGTGCCTTTATTTAACGATTGACACAGAACACTCTAATATCATGAATTCCACCGTGACGGAAATACAACGTTTGTGGGCTTAATGGCGTATACAAAGTAAATTCATTTTATTCAAAATTATACTTCACTAGAATCCCAGCGGAAATGAAAAAAATGAACACAAGTTTATGTCCAGTCACACATTGAGAGTGTCTCTGAATAAACCCTGACGGAATTACACATACGTAACCTCCAAGTAACCACTTTCCTATAACATGGATAGGCTTCAAAATGGGATGGTTTATCGACGAATTTATTAAATAATTACACAAAACACTGTTTCTGAAGCTGCAAAACAAAACTATAATGAACACTAAATTGTGAGTTTCTGAAGACAAAGGCGTGTAACGACAACTTTGTTTTGTTTTCCATCCGTCCGCCCCTCTTTGCTGTGAACAAGTAAATTTTAAAACGAATTTACCGAATAAGTCTAAAAATGAAATGTAGCGTTTTAAGGTCAAGGCAGCTGATTGGAATGCATTCCACCAAATTCATGGCAAAAATATGTTATAAGTGATATTCCCATTTATGTGATGTGAACACGACAACTTTCAAACAAATTCACCATTTGACTTTAAACTTAGAATGTGGCTTTTTCAAGTGAAGAAAGCAGATGAATTTGATTGCAGTCCATCAAATGCATGGCAACAATATGACTGCCATTAGCCTACAGTTTTATTGTGATATTCTATTTATGTATTTTTAACCCAACAAGTTTGATCTAATTTCACTTCAAATTTGGAATGTGACGTCATGTCGACTCAAGATTGCGAGTGGGATTGCAATCCTCCAAATTCATGTCAACAATGTGGCCACCATAACAGTTTTATGTGATATTTTCCTTTATGTGTTTTAAACACAATAACCTTTAATTGGCAATTGGCAATTAACTTCAAACTTGGTGTGAAGATCCCTCATGTGAAGATGGCAAATGAGATTGCACTCGAATTCCACCAAATCCATGGCAACAACGTGGCCACCGTTACAGTTTCATTGTGATATTCACATAAACATGTTTGTAATAATAAACAGGTTGTTGTGTGCGATTGTTGATTTCACTGCATATTTGTAAAAGGAAAGATAGGGTTATCAAACATAAGTGAAGGGAGGTTGATTTTCGAGTTCGTGTGCAATTGTTTTTAAAGTGAGATTTTGGTGGGGGGCCTGCAAGCTATTTCTCATTTTTCTTGTTTCTAATACATTTGTGATAAATGTTCTATCCAGAGGTGATGGTATCCGTAGAGGTGAAAGTAGATGATTACCTGGACAAGCTGAACGGCGGAGACACAATGAAGATTGAGGTGATCGGAAAGGTTAAAGAGAACGAGGAGTCTTTTGTTGCGGAAGATACGTTCACATTTGATCACCCGGATATTGAAATCACGGTAGGGCTCTATTCCTTATTATCAGACGTATAGGCTATTGATTCCATTGGTGTTTGTCACAAATGAGCGCAAGGAAATTGCACTTCTTTAGTTACAGGACGACAGTACAATGCTGTAAGACTGTTGTCCATTGACCTAAGGCTCCGAGACACCGCATAGAAATTTAACGAAAAAAATTCACGCAATTTCAAAAACACCCACTACAAAGCATGTTCCCGATGCAATGCTAGTGTCGCCACAAAGCTATGATATAAGAAACAGAACCCGTCGTGAATCGAGAAAATGAGTGCAATGTCGCTTAGGTTACTGGTCAATCTGATTAAAATCATATCTATATTATATAGCTCCCCGGTATTGTATTGTCGCAATGTAGATTCTATAGCAAACGATGTTCTATGACGTCAACTAGTGTGGGGTTCAAGAAAGGTCACCGTTTAAAATGTCCAATGGAAAACCAGATTATCAGCAAGATTTGGTTAACATAGATGCTTGTTTGCAAGGGCAGTCCCAGGGGAATCCCCGAATCACGTAACAAAAATTGATAAGCGGCTCTCTGATTGGTCGCCCAATCGACATCATTTTGTAGGATATGTCCTCAGATCTACATCGCGACAATAAAATACCGGGGAGCTAATGTAGATCTGATTTTATTCAGATTGGGTTGCTGGTATGAATCGTCCGTTTGTACGGATCCAATACGACCCTCTGGCAGCGGCTGTTCGTATATCAAACCACGGACCATTCTGCAAGATTTTTTAGTTGCTGCTAAAAAGGACAGTGTTTACTCGCGATGGTCAGTCACCTTTCCACCGAATTTCAATCGTATATAATCTAAATCTTGCTCCTATTAATACGTCACGATGTCAAAGGTAGAGCGTGTTGGACAACCAAACTTAGCCTTGTATAAAATGTTTGTAATTTACATTCGAATCCAATGTAAAACGAGACCAAATACATTTGAAAGCATGTATATTGCGCCAAAATACAGCTCATTCAACTGTAAATCTGCAACTTTTTTTTACAGTGGTATAGCCTTGTAAGTTTGGGATTCAGATAAACAAGAATCCCAACAAACTGCTGCTAAGCGTTGATGTCAGAAATGGTTCAATAATGTGGTCATCGCGGGTAAACACTCCGTTTTAGCAGCGACTAGAATGCCTCGAGATAATAAGCCGCTGCTAAAGGAGCCTAGGATCGAATGATTTGACAAGGCTCGTCCACGTGATACTACACGAGTCGTGCAGTCCTGATACTCAGTAAACACCCCATCCGATTAAAGAGGCTATACCGCAGATTTGTTGCCAAAAATCGACTGAAACGAATAAAACCTACACAAATATAAAAAATCCGGTTTAATTCGTTTCAGGCGATTTTGGCCTAAGTTTTCGGTATAGCCTCTTTAAAGTCTCGAATCCTAATTAATGACACACTGACGATAATTTAAAAAAAAATCTATTTCAAGTAGGTTATAACAAAGACAAATGTTACATGTCACGTTAAAGTTGTATGTGTTTACTCAACAATATATTTTTTATTCAGGCCGACGGACCATTTAAAGTGGATGAGCCCTTCGAAGTTACCGTGAATGTGAAAAACCCTTTAACCATCCCTCTCACTGGCTTATCTCTACGACTCGAGGGCCCAGGTATCAGACGTAATGGGGATTCAATCGAACTAACAAAGACGTAAGTGTAAAGATCTCTGTATATATAACCAGAAGTATACGAACTAGAAGTACGTAAAGTTCCTATTTAGATGGGCTTAGGTTATGGGGACCGAGTACCCTTTTATAATGTATGCTGTCCAAATGTGTGATTTAAGACAACGATATATACCATCTGTATATACATGTAAAGCAGAGGCCGACACGATTTGCATCTATTAGAAGAATAATAAAGTACTTCCGAGTCGGCAAATTGAGTAGACAGAAAAATATTATACTCTCAAGATGAAGTCATTTATCAAATAAAACTTATTTAAATGAGCGGAACTCACTTTCCCTTATTTAAAACGTTATCTAGTCTAGTATTATGTTTTTAGAGGAGCACTAAACGTTTAAAATGAATCAAATAATACAAAAATACGAGCCGGATGCACTTCCAAAATAAAGTATTACGGCGGCCATGCATGTTTTCTTCTGTCTCTTCTACGTTGCGTGCATGGAAGAGCTAGTAGACCTACTAAGTAGAGAAGCGTACAAATCGAGTGGACAGAAGAGGTCATTGAGAACAAGAAGATTAAAAATCGTGTCGACCTCTGGTCTACCATATACTTATTCTCATCTAGCTGTGGCGACCCACACAAGAAAACCCAGAAGAGCACCGCTTTTAAAATGATGCATTCCTTTTTGTGTAGCACGGTAACTTATCTATAACCACACTATTGTAATTCGCATGAATTTGTCAACTTAATACATATAGTACTTTTATAAAATAAATATTGTTAGAACCTTTCGTACATTTCTGATAAAAGAAATTAAAAAATGAGAGAAAAACAGAGAGGCGAAAAACATTCACAATGGCATTTTGTTCACAGATGATGGTTTTGATTTATGCGAGTTTTTAACTTTAACCTTGATAAAGAATGACACCGTATTCCTAAAAATAAAATTCACAAGTTGCTGAAATGTGACATCACTATAAACGCCCGTTCAATCGGCAACATCCAAACCAGATTAAGTGTCTCGAAAGCCGTTTAATTGTGACCGTCTGAACGCACAATTGGGGCATTTAAACCGGATTTAGTTCCTCTACATATATGACTTCGAGCTTGTTTCAGCTTTTAAACTGGTTTATAATTGCCGCCTGAACGGATCTGGCTTAAATGATCCGGATGCGTTGTGACCTGGTATATTAACTAGGGGTCACAATGACGTTGCTAAAACTAGTCCGGATTAACTTTGGTGGTGTGAACGGACACATTTCTAATCCGGCTTCGAGGCATTTTGTGCCATGGTCGTCTGTAGTCCACAACTAAGAAGTTTACCAGATTAACCGTTTTTAATTGTGGTCGTCTAAATGAGGGGATGGCTCCTGACGAAACATTAACAAAATTAACCGTCTAAAGGCCTTGGCTGATTTTGAGTGAAATGTTTTCCCAATGCCTATTATGACAACGAATATCAATCAGAAGCATAAACATCTATATATTGTTTGAAAAGTTTGGACTCCCACGATTATAAATATGTTAATGTTTTGATGATCGAATTATTATTTCTAAATGTATTAAACATTGATTACACGTCGACAAAGGAAAACACACTGCATTTTTCGAGGCCTATTTATCGGACTCCAATATCACCAAATAAATCAGTTTATGTAATAGAATAGACATTGAACTAAAAAAAACTTATCTTAAGTTTTTGTCTATCCTCCCTTAGTAAAGCTTAAAAAAATGAAAAAAATCTTTCAGAGCAAATTTTAAAAAAAATGTAGGACGAACTTAAACAGGCCCACACTGTGCTCTTAACATTTCAATAAATCGAAAAAATCTGTTTTCAAAGTATAGAATGTGCCAAAATCTGAAATGCCTAAAATAGCCAATTAAAGTCTTAAGGGTACAATATACTGATTTGAAAACTAAATTATGAGCTCCAACAAGACCTTAATTCGGAGAGATGGTAGGACACTTTTTTAAGTTCAGGGAGAGGAGGAATCCGCAACAATGGCTCCGGCGACATTTGCTCCGGCGACAATTGATCCACGACAGCAGTTGTCGCCGGAGCAATTGTCGCCAGAGCAATTGTCGTCGTTTTGCAGCAATTGTCGCCGAAGCAATTGTCACCGGAGCAATTGTCGGATTACCTACAATTCAAATGTAAAAACACAACACAGGTTAGCTTTTTAAGATCTGGGTTAAATCCGATTGGATGCAATTCGTTCCAGTCTTTCATAGTTTATATCTGCCTTTTCTCAGGTATTATAATATGATGAACATACGCATATTTCTGATTTCAGAACGATTCCACCAATGGGCACATTCAATGAGAAAATTAAGCTAACACCTAAGAAACCCGGCGTGAAAGTAATAAGCGCCATTCTGGACACTGAAGAGTTACCTGATATTACTGGCCAGATCAAAATTGAAGTACCAAGACCTGGAAGTGCACCTACAAACTAGAAACAAAGACTACATAATTTGAAATCTGCCCTTAAAAGTCTCTCCTCTTTAAAAAAGGGGAGATTGGTGGGTTTTTAAAATGAGTTTGTATGCACTTATTAAGATGGTTTTATCTCTAAAATGTATTACTGACACCCATTTAAATCATCACTATCCCAGATTATCATCTTTGGGTTATATTTTAATACGATTTGTATATGATTTGTTTTTGTAATTGTTTTCCACTTCTGTTAGCCTGTCCAATAACCCTGTCTTATACACTGTAAAAAAGAAGTATTTGAAAGTTAAACGCCTTTATGCATCAAACTCTACTGTTAATATTTTAAACATGTTAGAGTTGAAGTGAAGTACACTGAAGCGATTAATAATTAAACATGTATGTTTAATATTGATTATTCCAACACCTTTGTGTTTGATTTGTATTGAGTTAGTAATCACTTAAACACGTGTTTAACCATACATCTATTATTAAACACCAATGGTGTTTAAATAATAGACATTAAGAATTTAAGATGTTTAACTTTCAATCGCTTTAGTGTTATCATTTTTACACTACCATGTTTACAAGTTTAACGTGTTTAAAATGTTAACAGTAGAGACGTTTACTAATTGATGCATTAAAGTGTTTAACTTTTAAACTTTTGGTTTTTACAGTGTAGAGGGTTTCATAAGGTTACTCAATTTGTAAGCTTAATTAAATGACTGAATTGAAATAAGACAGTCATTTAATCAACACTGTCTCTTATTAAATGCCATAACGAGTCGTTGGTTTGGTAGTTTTTTTTTGTGGTTTTTCAAATTTCAATATATTTTTTTCCACTACTGTACGTTTTGGACAAATTGAATGCTTTAGTTGTTGGCATCTTAAAATTATTTATACGTTATATATAATGTTTTTTTTATATTATCGATTGAAGCATCTATACACAGTTTATAGACATTTTGTTATCATTTATATTGTTTAAGTATTATAAAACCATTATGTCTAAGGATTGTACAGTTTTTAAGCAATGAAATGACTTGCAGTTAACGGTTTACTATAAAAAATATATATAGCAGTGCCTGTTATAATATATATGCCTTTATGTTGTTCTGACGTGACTTAGCTCTCCCGTCAGTTCTACGAAGTATTTTCTGACATAAGTGAGAATTTATTTTTCATTTTTCACTTTGTTATATAGATATACGTTTATTTGAATTACTTAGCATTATGCGAATGCAAATTCCCAAATAATAAATGTCTTAATTCAAATGTGAGTTAATATAGTAGGTAACTGTTAAAAAGTTTGACTTCATTATAAAACATATTTGTTGGGTCGGTGGCGTGGTCCGTGCATGTATCAGTACCGGTCATGCAGGCTCTTTATAACATCATATATTATGTTTATTAAGTGCTGTCGTTTTTATTGGCATATTTTAATTTTTCAACCTATAAAAT
>JAVFBY010221766.1:0-10859 GCA_034781015.1 Tonicella lineata | reverse complement strand
TCTTGCTGACGGTTTTTGTAGAACTGCTAATTTAGTGAGGGTTGCTTTATATCTTGTTTTTCCCGAAACTGTCGAACAATATTCGAAATGACGGAAGATTATTGCAATAAAAAATGCAAGTGTAATTTCCTTGGTCATACAATAGCGTAACCTTTTTAGTACGCCTAATATACGGACATTTTTTAGATCTAATAAGACAGCGCCTACCAAATAACCGTTGATTCATATCATCACTATTCAGTCATCACTAAGATCGGTTAAGGCAATTTCACAGGAATGTGTAGTTCGAAAACCAGATTGCTCTGGCACTATTAAATGGTTGCCGCTTAAATACAGATAATAATGAAAGTGAACATGCTTTGCAATAACCTACTCACTAAAGGTAATATCGATATATGTCTTAGCTACTAGGAGTATTACTATTACCAGACATGAAAATTGGGGAAACCTTTGCTTATTTCCAGTCGTTGGCAAAAATACTGGTTGATATGGAGAAATTGAAAATAAAAGTAAGTGGTTTGCAATTGCAATTCCGAATTTCCACCAACACCAGTGGCTTTGCCCGACGACATTTCTGAAATTTCATATAGGATGAAATTTTCAGATATTGGTGGAATAGAAAAGTGTATATCATTAGGGACAGCACTGAATAACGAAGGCAAATTATCGTCAAACTTATCAGTTAGTTTAATGCCGATTGAACAAAAATAATCGTTGAAACAGTTTGGGCTATCCTTATTACCAGTGATAATAATTTCGTCATCAATATCCTGGCTTGACGTAACTGGTGTTAAACATTTTGGGATAAATTGTTTGATGGTTTTCTATAATTGCTGAGAGTTTTTTTGTTGTCATTATGAAACGAGTCCTTAACATACATGTAGTCTTGCTTAGATTTCCTTATGGACCCTAAAACACGATTTCTCTGCGCACGATATACTGACCAGTCCACTTCCATATTGCTTTTAAGAGCCTTTTTCTGCAAATGTTCAGCAGTATGAATAGCATTAAGGACTTCGACATTTATCCATTGTTCAGAGCGCGCTTGAATTCTCCTCTCGCGGAATGGGGCATGTTCATCGGCTACTTCGAAAAAACGGCTTTTGAAAATGTCCCAAGAGTCATTCGGGTCATCAAAACATTCAAGTACAGTCCAAGGAATGACCCGTAAGTCACTCAGGAAATCCTCGGTATTTAAATGTTTCATATCACGGTATTTAAAAGTGACATGACATTGTGTACTCCTGCAAATCCAATTAGTTTTTCTCGTTGCGTATACAACGAAATTGTCACTCAGGCCAAGGAGGATAACTCCAGATTTGGTGTAGTTCCAATCGTGCGATACGTAACTATGGTATATAAGTGTACTTGATGAATTTGTACCTGGGTAGCGTCTTTGATCAATTGATTGTGACCATTAGGAGTCATTATCTGCTGTAATGTTACCATGCCATTAGCTTGCTTGAGGTAATCAAAGTTGTAATCATCGATAGACATAACATTAGCATGTGCAGTTGTAATTCTTTCAGTAAATAACTGATAATTATCTTACCAACACACACGAAACGTAGGCTTATATGTACCGTAATTATGTTTATTGTAAACGTTTCTGTCACTAAACAGGCCTTGTATATAAGTCACGCCGATTTTTATTTGTATAGCAGATGAATTTGTCTAGCATTCTAAACACTGGCCCTTAATATACACATCTCACTACATAATTCCATCAAGTCTGTAAAAATGTATTTTGGAATGAATTAAAATATAAAACAAACAAAAATGAAGTTTAATTGAAAATAATGCATGGGTTAAATATGTCTATATTCCAGTCTCAAATGCGTTTTGAAAAAACGTTATTAGTCTAATTTCCAACTTCTTTTTAATTTTAAAGAAAACTATGCAAAGCTGCAGAGATTAAGGGAGATAAAAAAATATTTATATGTGCATAAGAAAGAAATATTGTGTAATGGTAGAATTGTGCTACTATCGATCTTGTCCCCCACATCACTACCTCAACTAGAATTTTAAGACCATTGAAAAGTTTGACTGTGAAAGTACAAATACAAAAGATGATCTATCGGATAAATCGACTTATTCCTGTGCCACTGTGACTTTCTTACTTGAAATATATATAAACGGCACACACATGATACAAGATATACCGTTTCATAAAAATCACTAATGCTTTGTTTGTAGCCATACTAGTTACTATAGGGTTTGAAACAGTGACCATGTTTTTGGTTGTTGTGGAAACTTAATTATTGTATGTATATCAAATACGAAGAGAAAGATTGGCAGCCTTTACTTGGGTGAAACTTCGGCCAACTCTATTGTCAGCCTCTGTAGCCCAGGCGGTAGTGTTGATCCTGCTAGCCAAAGGTCCCAGGTTCGATCCATGGTTTGAAATAAGCAGGGGTTTTAAGTGACCCACTAACTAACCACCCATGTATATCATATAAGTTTTTAAGAAACAAAGTTTATGTCCATCGATTGGCTTTACTTTCCAACAAAATGTCCTCGCATACCCCATAAAACAGAATATCATCCAGTTAAAACCGCTAAGCCATAACTTAACAGTCTAATAGATCACATTGACGCTGACTACTGATAAGCTGAAACAGTGATTGATTGATTGATGATTGCTTGGGTTTTAACGCCGTGCTCAGGCGGCGTGTCGGCTCAATGGGCCTCCGTTCACGGCGCTGGCAATATAAAAGACGAGACAGAAAAAGGAAAGAAAGGAACAAAAAACAACACCACAATAAATATACATGTACATCCTGATGGCCCTACACTGAGGACACCAGGGAATGAGGAAGCTCCCGTCCAACCTCCAGCATAAAACAGAGATGCGCATCGTGACAATATTAAAAGGAGCATTACGGTAGGTCCTATTTTCGTTAACGTTTTTTTTAGAAAACGAAGTGCCATATTCCAGTCTTGCGCATGTGACCAAATTTCACAGATATTGAAGAACTGGATAAGGTGATATTCATGTGTAAAATCCGTCCGAAGCCCCAAACCATACATTTTTTGCATTTTCTCCCACGTTTAGGGTATCACATTCAAAATTGGTAGGCCTACAGAGTTGCATGGATACAGTTACCCAATAATGCAGACAGCATTTATCTACTCAAATATGAATGAATTATGTAGCACCTCGATTGCCGAATTAGTCTCATTTTAGTCACTTTCTGTCGTTCAGCTACAATGTACCTGGTGGCCTATTGGGGCAGATATTCCAGTCATGTGCGTCCGATCTCTAGTTCAATACGCGCTCCGACAGTATTGAGAGAAGTATAGTTTAAGCATCTCGTTTATGTAATAATCCCAGGTTGTAGCGATAGGGAGAAAATCCCACACCGTTGTAGGTATAGTGCCTGTTCACAACGTTAGTATGTATTAGTGCAAGCGAATATGGTCGATTTTTGATTGCCCCAATCAGAGATGCTCTTTGGGTCACGTGCAGAGCATTCCTTGTCCTTTTGTTTGATGTTCCGGCACATATTTGAACATAAACTGAATAAATAATGTTACAACTTTGTGCTGGATATACCACTGTAACTGTCGACAGAAAACAGGCCCTTGATCTTGTGGAAGCTGATTTCGACTGCTGCTTTCTGTCATAATTTCTCAACTCATAGATTTAGCGACTCTCTACCACAAAACAGCCATGTGTATTTGTTTTGATATTTCAGTCCATCATGGCCCATATAACGCCCCAGCCGCATGTTTTGTGCCAAGGCTAACATAGAGATATATTAACCGTATGATCAGGTCTGAACCAGTCAATCGCATATAAAAAGGGCATGTATGTCTAGGACCTGTTATTTATCGAGTAGAGAACGCCTTACAACACTTACTTACCTATTCATTCGGATAAATCCAGCAACCGACCAATCCACCATGTTTACTTGTGAGAGCTTTCATGGAGTTTTTAAGGAGAAGAAGGGCCTAGTCCGACGAGTGCCACTACAGAGCAAATTAAGCGAGCTTCTAATTTATTGATTAACAGTACACTTTAAGCCAGTGGCTTATGCTGTGTACACATTCGGGTATACATGTATTTATGGAAAGGATAACGTATTTACATGCATGTATAGTCCTAATTCTGCAAAACTGTATGGCAAATGAAAATAGACAGCATAGAGGTACAAATATATAATAGAACCAGTTGTAAGGGACAATAATACTCAAAGTGAAAATGTCTTCTTTAGTTGATTGGATAGGAGAGCTATACTGAATTCTAATATATATAATCACATCTGTCTTAGATTATTAATTAACTATAGATATATACACACACACATATAATTCGAAATTTCGAAATTTCAGCTGACTTTTGTTTTAAATAAAGCTTACACCTAGAAGCCACCTATACATGCTACAGTAAATGGGCTATTTTTAGAAGGATAGACGGTGAGTTTTTGTATTTTTCCAAGACAGAAAAAAAGTTATAAACTTTCCATTTGGGCCATGAGTTGAAAGTTCTGATGTTCCAATTTTCTTGATTATTCAAAGCCAAAAAATTAGGTTTTGTTGTTATGGTAGAACAAAAAATAAATAGCGCCAACTACTGGAAATTATTAGTTTAATCTAGTGCTTTCAGGTACAAATGTCTTTGGCCGTCTAATTACAACAATTACCACAATGACATTCGCATTTTGATTAAAATTAGATCTTCATTAGCTCCCCTGTATTATATTGTCGCGATGTAGATCTGAGGAAATACACTACCAAATGATGTCGATTGGTCACCTATCGATTGGTCGCTTACACATTCATGGAATGTTATTCGGGTATTCCCCCGGGACTGCCCTAGATTAAAAACCTTTATGTTTACCACAGCTTCCTGCTATCAGATTTTTCATTAGGCAATTTAAACGGTGACCTTTCTAGAAACCCACACTAGTTGACGTCATTGAACATTGTTTGCTACAGTGTATCCTCAGATCTACATTCCGACAATACAAAACATAAGAGATGTGATTTTAATCAGATTGACTGCAAACGTTGCATTTAATTTTTAGGGAAAGAAATGCCGTTTTAGTGATAACAGGAGTGCTTATTAATCCAGTCAATCTATGAAAAAAGGGCTTGACGAAGACAAAATTTGCAACAGAAATTATTTTTTTTGCAACTGTCTCGTGAAACGCTTCCAAAAAACATATCAAAAAGGTAAAAAAAAAATAAGTTTGAGAAAATGGCAGAATTTATTGTCTATTTCCAATTATATAATTTATGTATACACATATATTCTTCGAAGAAATCTATAGAAATATCACATGGAGATGATAATAGCATGTTTTGATCCAAAGGGTGACACTTTTTTGACCATTATTATCGGTTTCGTTTGTCTGTCTGTCTGCTTTCCGCCCCATCTGTCTTCCCGGGAGTTGTTGCCCTTTATAATTGTCCGATTTTATCAAATTTGCACTGACTCATTTTATGTCAATCTTGTTGTGTCACACAAGTTTTGGTTGCTATGGCAACCTCATTTGCCAAAATGGCAACCTAAAAACCTTAAAATTATAGACTAATTACTACAATGGCATTCGCAATTTGATTAAAATCAGATCTTCATTAGATCCCCTGTATTATATTGTCGCGATGTAGATCTGGGGAAATACATTACCAAATGATGTCGATTGGTCACTTATCGATTGGTCGACTTTGCGCCAAATGTATCACCTCATACAATTGTTCTTCAATAGTTTTCAAATTCCTTGAATGTGTTGTGCACACTGTCGTCCATTAACCTTATCGAATAAAATGTGCAATTCATTGTAGTTTCATTTTGGCAACACTTTGGATTTAACTGTCTTTAATAAGAGGATATAATTTAAAGTTGGTATTACAGCTAGATCCCCATGCAAATTGAATGATACTTTGTATATCTTTATAGGCATTAAGTTGCTAGTGTATTGCCACACATTTGGGATATATTCAGGAGTGACATTTGCTTTTTTTTACTTTAGCTAGATTTTAAAATATATTTAATAAATGTATACTCCGCATATAGTACTTTTAGCATTCTGTATTCATCGGATAGGAGTAGGTATAGCTTTGTATTTAGCGATTTGCTTTTTCAAATGCCCTGAAAATTGTTAAGATAACTACACTTTGTTCACCATGTAGGCCTACAAGGTGACACATAATATAATTTCTAATAATCGCCTTTTTTTTAGCGATGCCTTGCTTAAGTAAATTTCGAGAACGGTAGATAACCAATGTGATTAAAATCATATCTATCTCCCCGGTATTGTATTGTCCTCAGACCTACATCGCGACAATAAAATACCGGGGAGCTTATGTAGCCTAGATTTGATTTTATTCAGACTGCATTGATAACTAACCGACTATAGGGCCTAGTTAATTTCCTGAATAGTCATACTTGGTATAGTTCTGTTCTATTAGTAGTTTGGGGAAAACTGGTTCAAGGTACATGTAGATATAATAGCTCCTATAACTATTTTTTTTAGATCTTTCAAAAGTTTATGAAGCAGATAATAATTTAATATTGATATTTAATCTGGAATACTATTCATGGTTTCTGCGCACCGGAAAGTCAATTTTATACCAGATAAAAATTAATTCATTGATTTATTTATTACAAATTATGAATATTTTTTTTTCTATAGAAGTTTGTTTAAGTTCTTAGTATAGCTAATACAGACCACGCGTTAGGGACCTTTCTTGAGATTATATCCTTCACTCTTAGAAAAAATTGTTTTATGTGGAACCATCTGATAGCAACCCTTTTATGATGGAACCCCTTATGGTTCTATAAGAAACCCTTTATGGGGCTATATAGAACCGTTTTGAAAGCCCTCTGTATACAATCCAATGTAAAAGGGTTCTTTCTATACGTTCAACCACATCATTAGCTGAAGAACGCCTTTTCTTAGGGTGTTAACGCCCACTTAGTTAGTGCTATATACAGTGTAATTGTTGAACTGTAAGGAATAGACTCCGAAAACAACAATCCATCTGTAATACTCTTAGAAATAATAGTTAAATCTTCAAATCATATAGAGGCGTCATATACAGTTTTCTGTTTTCTGAAGCGTCACGAATTATAACTTAACTTAATGTATACATCCCTTGACATAGGTCTATGATTGTTCAGTATGCTTATATTTCGGAATTATTGTCACGATTTGTCTTTTAAATTGCTTTTCGATTCACACTGTTTTGATATTTTCGGTAATGGCGTATTCCTTTGACGTATACGTATATTAGTAAACAACTTGGTGGACTCCGCATTGATAATATCGTATATTTCCTAATTCTCTTTGTGTTTGACATCGTTGCATAAATTTATTATAATGAAAGCTTATGGGACGACAAACTATTTATCAAATTACTCGTATCCTAACTCATCTTCTCGAGACAAGGCGAGGCCCGACGTAAAACTCTATTCCCCCCCCTTGTCACTTTTACTTACAAATTCTTGTCAAGCTAGGAGCATCGAACTCCTTTACTCTATACTCTTAACTACCAAACGTAATTGAACTTCTTTGTAGTATATTGGTTGGCGCCAGCCTGTCGGTCATGTTTGTTTGATGTTCTCCCGCAGAAGAGGCAGAGTTATATGTGTAAAGGCGTATTTGATTGGACAATGCGTTTTGTTATTTTTCTTTGATCTTTCTCTGCCAGGAAAAACGAATAACCGTGGCAAGGCTTGTCTCAAAACATAGTGGCAAGATAAGAATTGCCTAGGGAAGATGATCCTAACTACACTTGGTGCCTACTGAGATTCTTATGCTTGGTTCCCACTGTCGTGTTACACACGACAGGATATTTGTCGCTTGTCGTATGATAGTAGATGCCACAAATTTGATGTCGTGTCGTGGCATAAATGCATCTTGCGTTCATTGTTATTGTAGCTTTACGAACGCGACGAATTCACATTCGTAGCTGGTCGTGGAACTTCTCTGAAATGTTCGTCTTGGATACGAGATGGTGAGAGTCGAGACGTTCTAAAACGATTTGGTGTGCATGGCTGTGGTCACGATTGGTCAAATACAGGTGACATGATATGTCGATGCGCCTCTTGCGATTGTGATCGGGATGTATTTCACGATGAGGATCGTGAATGATCACAATTTGAGCTACAATAGGCCAACAGACCAGGACTTAATTGTTTCTTAAACTTATACAGAGTCAACACTACAATCCACAACCAATAATGATGACTGGATTTTAGGATGATCCCGATCACCATGATTTGGTAGCACGATTAGAAGCGATATGTCGCGCTGTGTTACGATCCAATAAGATCTGATGCGATGATCACGTCTGACAATAAATCGTGTTGTTCGTAGACATTTTTGTAACCCTCTAAAATGTTTTTGTCGTTGTTACAATTGGTTTATAAAGCGCTCTAAACTGTCAAATGTATGAATAGGCCTATCGTTAGCTTAAACTAGTAGTACCCATCAGTTATTGTCATTGTGGCTCATCTTGTGGCAAGTATTGAATTTTTGTGATACCACAAAAAAGCAATATTTTTTGCTTTGCTTATAAAGAAAAATAGCAAATCAAAACTTTCAATTTATGGCAAAATGCAAGTTCATAACTTTTTCTATCTGGAAACAATACAGAAATTCGTTTTTCGTATTATAAATAGTGTTAGACCGTTTAGCGGTTAGTGGGTCTTTAAATATATATTTACATATATATGTCAGGCCGAGTTCACATTAATTTATTATCTTATGCATGTTTTTCTTTGTGTTTAATAATACAACGCACAGCATGGTTGAGATAATCATATAACTCAAATGCGTGAAAAAAAACCTTTAAGTATTATGTCAATCAATGTTATTGTTATTTGTCAATACAATGGTAAATTACCTTTAAAATTTAACCAAAGGGGTGTGCGTCATCATAAAAATAAAACGGTCTAACTTGACATTGATCCCGAAGCAAGTTTTTTTTTATATAAAAAGCTGTATAACTTACTAATGACAAGTGTGCACTGCTCAGTTCCACAAAACAAATCTAGAAATGTACCATATTTAATGTTAATAAAATGTTGAAAAAATAATTTATTAATAATTTTCTTTGTGCTCAAAATGTTGTTAGCATTATTATAAAAGCTTATAGTCAAGCTTGTAGACTTAAGTGGTTGAATGTATTAACATGCATTCAAAAGGGACCTACTCTATGGTTTCAGTGTTGCTCAAATATAAAATAAAAGCAACGTATCGGCTGTGTTTGAAAAAACACATGTCGGCCATGCGAGACAGACAAACGAACGAAATGGTGACAATGTGACAAACATTACCAAATTCGCCTTATTTGCAATGTTTTGATTGGTCGAAATTAATCTCAAACATTCGAAACGCCACAAACAAGTAGTATACCTCAACAGAATGGAACTTAACAGAAGTATTTGCAGCACTAACAGTATACATTCATGCGGCGATCATGTCATTAAAATACTTTTCTCTCCGATATGAGCGAAGCGCATTATGAATGCTTATATATTGAGTCCTTTGCGGGTTTATATAAATAAAAGGAATTGCTTCATGGACAATGAGTATGTAAAAGGATAACCTGTCTACTGACATGTCGGTTACTGTAGCTATAAAGACTGACATGTCGGTTACTGCAGCTATATAGGACCACTCTTTTTAAAGCAAATCCCAGAATATATTTTGACAGAGGGGCTTATTTAGGGAGTGATGGTAGATAACATTAGTTTGTATCAACCATAAACCATTAAAAAAATTGTCGCTTCACATTGTTTGTGACTTACTTCTCCTAGATCTGTTATTAGGCCGAATTTACTCCTGTTCATAACTGTCCTGATGTATCGGTCTCAGTCTTTCACAGCGGATGGATGAAATGCTGGTGAAATTAAATTAAGATAGTACCATTCCGAGTCAGTTTGGTCCACTAATGAATAACCTGGCAAAATAAAATAATGAAAATGTTAGGCAATAAAATACGTAACAACCATGTTTGTATTACCTGCAATAATAAAGAAAATATTATGGTCTGAACTACGTCACAAGGAACAGTCATACAAACATAAAAGTTAAACGTACAATCTAAACAAATTCCAGGCAATGAAACTATAGTGTGGTTGTGCAGTGGTAAAACCAGCTGATAGAACAAACACATGTGTTTCTATATAGGCTATGGCACATGTAGATTAGCCTTATATCCTAACGAAAACCAAACTGACAACTTTTTACATGTAAATACCAACGTCTGTGGTTAAACATGGCCGAATATTTTGGCTATGTAGCAACCTTTAATGTAATAAAAAAAAAAACGCCAATGTAATAACTTTTTTCACTTCTCAATTTTTCATCGAAAATCGTCTATATACGCATATAGAACAGCAAATCTATTTAAAAATAACGAACTTTGGACAAAAAAATGCAAAATGCATGTTGATTTCAATCCCTAATGTATCAAACTTCGAAAATTAGAAAAAAAAGAATCTAATTTTGTTGTACAAAGTTGTTTTCTGTTCTGAAGATATATATAAAGACGATTTTTTTACCCAAAAAGCGATTTTTTTTTTTCGAAAAAAAGTTTTTTTCACCAAAAATGTTGAAAAAAAAAAGTTTGATTTTTTTGTTTAAAGTTGGTTATTTTTACTATATTTAGAGCTCTGAAGGCGTATATAGATGATTTTTGGTGAAAAAATGAGATGTTCAAAAAGTTATTACATTAGCGGTTCAAAATGCTGTTGCAACAGATACTGTGGTAAAATACCGACACTGTAGTAAAATCAACCGATAATGTAATAACAACAGATACTGCAATAACCCTTGACAGATAACGTAATAACTTTTCTAACAGATATTGTAGTAACTTTTGACAGATACTGTAGTATTTTA
>JAVFBY010221655.1:0-10860 GCA_034781015.1 Tonicella lineata | reverse complement strand
ACTGTGACCCGGGGTGCGCAATCCGACACCCGTTACGTCCGTTCTGACGCCCGCAACGTCCGTTCTGATGCCCACAACGCCCGTCATAACGCATACAACGCCTTTATGACGCCCGCAAATTCCGTTCCGACACACATTAAGACGCCAGCAACGCCCGTTTTAACGCCCCAAACGCCGTTATGACGCCCGCAACGAAGTAATGACGCCCGCGTAACAGTTATGGTGTCAGCAACGCCTGTAATGACGCTCGCACTACCTACACTTATCTCACCAATTCACAGGTGCGCGACAAAAGGTAAACACAGTAACCCAGCCGGCACGAAGCAGACTCGTACTTAACTACATAATAACGCTGTGGAGAAAAATGAAGAGGAACTCCTTAACCTACAACATAGGGACTCGTACTTTGTTACATATTTACGCTGTGGAGAGGAATGGAGAGGAACTCCTATGCCTACATCATAGGAACTCGTATTTTATTACATGTTAACGCTATTTTGAGGAATGGAGAGGAACTCCCGTACCTACAACATAGTGTAAAAGATATAAGGTTAAAAAGTGTTATAAGTCTATTTTTAATGGTAATTTTAAGGTAAAATGCATGCGTTATTGATTGATTGAGATGATTGCTATTTGATTTGTTAGAGTCTGCATGTACTCTTCCAGTTGCCCGTGTGCGGGCGTTGGGTGCGTCATAACGGGCGTTGCGGATGATATAGCAGTTGTTCCGGGCGTCATAACGGGCGTTGCGGTTGCAGAGCGGACTTTGTGGGCGTCAGAACAGGCGTTGTGGGCGTCAGAATGGGCGTTACTTGTGTCGGATTACGCAACCCAGGTCAAACTGCCAGAGTTCGATTCAGTGACCCCTAAGTACATAATAAGGCACGACGGTTTGACAGTTGTAGACAGTCTCGTAGGCTGCGAGATTTGGCGTGAGCAGATAACACCAGGTCAACTTAGCGCATGAGTTGAAGAACCCATAACTCCCCACGTCTACCCACAACATTAATAGGCTTGTAGACAGCAAAAAATAGAGATATAGAACCGAAGTAATTATACATTTCCTAGGTGCACCTGGCGCTCTGCAAGATTTCGCGAGATTAGTGTGACGTTATTTCACACAACTAGGGGGCCCGGGAGTCTGGGCATTAGTTCACAGTCGTGTAGAGGTGTGGTTTCTGGTGTTTAACTGTAGATTGGGGTGATGACGTCATGACGTCTTCTTTTCACAGGCATTGTAACGGATGTGGCGCGTGCTATATGTATACTTTGTTGCCATTTCTTCGTGACGTCATGAACTCGTGCTTGGTTTGAGTTGTGTTGTAGAATATGGTAGAATACAGCGGCCGTCTGCTTCGGTGAGGTGCTATCTCTACAACGATGCGGGGTGTGGGCCCCATCTCTACAACCTAGGGTTATAACATATTACGTTTACTAGACGTATCACTCAGTATACATTTTGTGGTGACATCATGACGTCGTGCTAGCGTTGTGTTGGAGACAATGGTGGCGTCACAGTGGTCGTCTGTTTCTGTGAATGTGTGTGAAGGGTAGACGCCGTTTTGTCTAGCTTGAAGTGTAACATGTAGTGGGACTATCTCTATAAATTGGAGAAGTAGTGTGCGCTATATGTGGGGCATGGCGAGGAAGAGCTATACCCACAACGTGGTGAGGGGGGAGGGGGGGGCTTATATATATTACCGTTGTGCGTGAAGCGCTATCTTTATAAAATTGCGAGGAGGAGCTATCTCTACAACGGGTTCCAATGTTTTCCATATCTCTACAACCTGGGGATATTACATATAACGTTGACGGTTCATTCTGCGTAATATATACTACTGCTATGGCATCCAATGAGCAGTGGCCACCAGATAATTATCTTCGGCAAACAGTAGTAGGCATTAATGTGCGCAATTGACTTCTCTGTCAGTTTATACAATTTAACTCATTTACTCTTGTGCGCATGTATAATGCATTTGTGCCTTTGCCTATATATCTGTAAATAATATAATATGATATATAATATGTATACAGTTGTTCATTACACAGTATTAAATACTTTGATGCATTTGGACCTCTCCCATTAGTCAATATTGATGATATTTGATATTTGTACTTGATTGTAGCCCAATAGAACAAAAATCATTATTTTTTTTAGCAAAATTGCGAATGTTATGGGATATTTGGAGGCTCATGCACGCGGGATGCTTGAAGACTAAAAGTGACTTCAAAACCAGACTTGCAAAACGTTATACAACCACTTTATTAATAAATCTAACCTCAAATAAAAACTTGTAAACTATCTAACACACATTTAACTAGAATAAACACTTTTAAAACTATAATCCATGCAGCAGTTCACCCACAGAAATCAGCAGAATTTTCCATAATCAGCAGTTTATTTGTCGACAGTTCATTTGTTTGTTCAGCATTTCTTCAAAACTGTACTGGGTATTAAACCTACTCAGTCAGATGATAGTTGTAAAAGTAATCAGTTACACCATCAATGCAGAGATAGACCTTACACTTCACGCAGAAGAACCAAGATCGGCGTGTGCAGTGTATCGACGCAATTTGTAATAAAAACGCAATTTGTAATAATTATTACAAATTGCGTTATTACAAATTTTGTTGGTGTATGGTAACGCAATTTGTAATAAAAACGCAATTTGTAATAACTTTTTTTTTCACAGGTATGTTATAATTTCTTTCTAAATGCATACATTAGATGATATTTATGTTGATATTTTCAAAAATTTCTTTTGACAATCAAAAATGAATTTTTTTTTTTTTATAAATCTTCGACAAATTCTTTCTCCAAATGATCTAAGATGAATACAAACGCAATTTGTAATAATTATTACAAATTGCGTTTTTATTACAAATTGCGTTGCTACATAGCTTATATATAGGCCTACGACCTTTGATTTTTTTGTTTCGGAAGCCAACGACCACCTAGCACAATACTGGGTGGGGCTCTACATCCATAACTGATAGAGCCCTATTCACGACACTAATCTCAACTGAGTCGAGAAGAAAAAAAATCGATATGACGGAACCGCGGGCCTTCTGAAGATTAGGCCTATGCCTGAATTTCCTTTGATTTATTTCCTTTCGATGCATACAACAGTTAGTCTTTCACTAACCTGCAAGTTTTGCTGTTTGCCTTGAAAGTGTCAACAACTCAGACAGTGTTGCAATCGTTGTAAGATCGAAGAGAATGCTCCCTTTCTCCACACGAAAGCGTCACCAAAGGGCAATTACTCTTTTCGTCATTAAATGCCATTTCTCTGTTCATGTCTGTCGAAAAGAGTTATTGCCCTTTGGTGACTTTCGAGTGGAGAAAGGGAGAATTCTTTTCGATCTTACAACAATTGCAACACTGACGGAATTTACACTTTCAAGGCAAACAGCAATTTCAAGTTATTTAACGATTAATTAGTGTATGCAGTGTACAGGAAAAAAGTCAAAGAAAATTCAGCTATAATCGTTAGAGGGCCGTCATATCGATTTGTTTCCAACTCAGTTTAGATGAGTGTCTTGTTACAGTAGGGCCCTACCTTATAGGTAACAGGCCCTAGCATTGTGCTTCCGACCACCGCCCTCTAATCATTAACTGAATATGCTGTTAGAATATGGAAATGAGGATGTCTACTTTGAATTTGAATGGTTTATCATGCAGGCAGCCATACACCATTGGTTGGTGTTGTATATAGCGTCGTCACGGAACTCAGACTATCGTTCATTAATTATGGTTATATTTAACCTCAAAAATACATTTTAATATATCTATAAGCCTATACATATTTTTATAAATGCAGAGAAAGAAAATGTGACATCCCTCCACCAGGAATCGAACCATATAATTATGAATAATATTTTTATAAATGCAGATCTATATATCAGTCTGATTCTCGTGAGATCTCCTATGAAATACGTGATCAATATAGATCTCTAAGGCTATATGGCGACATGTTGAAGCTGACCTACTTTCGAAGGTGATGTCATTTACTGCGCGTGATACGATCATGCAACTTAAGACCTTTGGTGATTGGGGGCTGTAAAACAGTTCATAGGTCAGATTTAACATACCAAAGTGTCGTGCATAAACAGATCAAGACGGCCAGGATACTCCTTATTACATGTAGGTTGTTACTTCGGTATATGTCTGAATCAAGGGCATCCAAAATAAAATGTGTACTAGTATATTATCTTTTTCAGTGATGGCTATTCTGCAGAATGAACTGCCTCATAATCGTGTTTGGAGAGGTGGTAACTTAATTTTTTTAAATTCTTTTACAACATATATGTTTGGTGCGTTTTTTGTCAGCTTGACTTGTTGACCTCTTGCGACACTTTACCTCTTTGAAGGAAAATAGTCCCTTGAATTGCCTGTCAGATTGTAACCATAAAAACAATGGTCCCTCATATGAAATACATTTTAAGATATAATTCTTAATCAAGATTATCTTACATACATTTTCTAAGTTGTTCTTTGATCCCAAAATCAGGCGAAAAAGATGTTACTCAGATATCTATCTTGATCACGTAGTTCATAGGAGATCTTACGAGAATCAGACTGGATCTATATATGACTGCGTTTGCACTGCTGTGTTAAAACGAATAGTTAAAACGTAAAGTGTTTAATTACTCCAGTTGAACCACTAGTCCGCTACAAGCCGGTGGCGTGAGTTGAAGCAAATCTAGAACATAGAAAACAGTGATCATTGCTCCACATGTTTTCTTCCAAGATTTAGGCCTATTCGCGTTTTATTAAAGATGACCTAAATTGGACAGGGATGACCTAAATATGACAATGTTGACAAGAAGTTGATAAAATTAAGTTGTAATAAAATAACTTTGTGTCATCTAGATTGTTTGTTTGGGGTTTAACGCCTTGGTCACGAGTATTTCACCTATATTGTTGCGTTCAGATCAGCAAGTAAAATAAGCTGTCACCTAAACTCTCCTTATCCATCTTTGTAGCATTATGAAATGTGGACTAGTATTTGAACTATCTGTACTCTAAAAATCATGTGGCGCCTACGGCCCACCATAGAATCAAGTTCCTCAAGGCCGTTTAAAAACTCAACTGAAATTATTTTGTTGCCACAAATCCAAAAAACTACACATTTTGTATCATCCTGTATAACTTTGCAACAATTTTAACCAGTCTTGTCGGTCGTTAAGTTTATTATTGATACATAGTAAGTAGGAAATAATTATACAGAACTCGGCATCTACTTTTACATGTAGGCTATACAGAATGTCAAATGGTACAAACTGCACACAGTGTAAATGTTTACACGATGACGTCATTCGCCATTTATAACACAGCCACAAATACAGGATTTTAGTTATTTTTCATGTCCGTTGTTTTAAAAGCATTGCAGACGAATTTACATCAGTGTTAAAACTATTCTGTGAACGCCAGCGAAGAAATTGTCGACATTTAACTTACAGTTTTAGATAGCGTAAGGAGAGGAGCGCGGTGCATTATGGGTATGCCTATATAAGCCACATGTTGTCTCGCTCTGGCAAAGAACGAACATAATGCGTGGAGACGAGTTTCCAACAGATTTGCTATTTTTAGCATTAGAAGAACAAAATTTCTTTGGAAATATTGAAAACGACTATTTAACTTTGCTGGTAAGTAGTTTTAATTGTAATTTTCTAATTTTAACCAATTTTCGCTTGGAATTTTCGTGCTAAGAAACCCTCCACGTTTTGCTTTTATTCCATTTAATTATACAAACTCACAAATAAATGTTTTCTCTGGAAGTCGAATTTTGTTTCGGGTAATTTTTGTCCACGTGAATCCACTGCTGCCACTTTTTCACAATAGTAAACTCCAGTTTTGGCATTAAGGATAGCTCACGGTCTAGTTAAGTCAACGTTATAACTGCCAAGAAGTTGTTACAAGTGAAAAATGAGCTTATATAGCTTTTGCAAGGTAGGCGGAGCTTTACTTGAACATGCGTCACTGTAAACCAATGACATTTGACTAAACCTAACTCAGCCAATGGAAATGAACTTGTGGGAGACGCCATGGGATCCACGTGCGCAAAGAGGTGAAGGTTGGACACGCGGGTGTTGCTGGTTGTTTATTTTTAGTAACATCTGACTGGATCAGACTAGCTTAAACCAGCCAGACCTTGTACTTGCTTATTCAGTGCACATGTTGTGAAATGATTTTTTTTAAAACCAACAACTATAAACTAAAGTATATGAAAATCTTTATTTTAGTGAAAAACAACCCGCACATGTATAATGTTTATTTCATTAATGATTATTCACTGTATGGTTTGTTAATATGATGCGCCGTTTGTGGCAATGCTATTGATGGTAATATATAGGCCATATGTTTAGGCCTCTTGTTATGTTCCGGTATGAATGCTTAAATTTTTATATATGGTAGAGGCCTACCGTTCTACTTCAAGCCGCCTTTAGTAGACAGGCTTGCTTAGGGCTTTGAAACTGTGTCAGACTATCTACAGTTACAGTAACTGTTGTCACCATGCAGAAGGAGGTCACGTGCCGAGGGCTATCGCATTAAGGTGCACGATTGACGTTTCTATCATTGAAATGAGGTCAAAACTCGCTATCTTATATGTGCTGCTGCGTATCTGTAGATAACAAGTATTGCGAATAGCAAGGGTGTTTTTGTGAATTTTTTTGCGAGGTTTTTCACATTAGTGTATACTAGTTGAGAGTATAAACAATTATAATAAAGTTTGTATAAACATCTAGTATATTAATTAATAATTTTAATATAGCCTTCTCGGAAGCAGACACTGTCGCGTAATATAAGTTAAATAACTTTAAAGAGGCTATAGCCTACCTCAGAATTTTGGTATAAGCTTTATCATAGTTTCATGGAAATTCAACACTTTCCTTCTCAACTAGATGTGAAAGAAAAAGGTAATGACTTCGCGGAAGCCTTCAGCGTGAATATTCCCCCCAAGAAGAGACGCTTTTCTATATAAGGCCGCAGCATGGGACAGCAGACAGAATGCCTTCCATATATGGTGGATTTTCTCACGGTTTTCTCTTTGGTGTATACACATAATTATCCGAGTTACGGAATCGCCTCCGTATAATTAAGACAGGCCTTATTAATTTTCGTGCATACCGGTACATTAGATATCGTAATGCGGGTCGAATCATATATTTTACAAACCCTTATTATTATTTCAATACGGTACATCGCACATTCACGGCGTTGATATTATACATTGGGCCATACGACAAAAATAGAGAAAACCCGGTTTAATTCGTTTTAGTCTAGTTTTTGGCCTAAATCCTGAGGTATAGGGGCCTATAGCTCTTTAATTGCATCAATTAAAAGAAAGAGAAAAAAAAAAAACGTTCAAAATTTCAAACCAAGTTTAAACATGTATTGATTCTGTGTTGTTTCTGTCACGAACTCATGATTTTTTTTCTTATACACTAAAAATGTATAGCTTACTTTTTAACTACCGCACTAGTATCCTAATAAGGATTTTGTTTAAATACAGTTCTTTAAACAATATTTGAAATTAAATTTCTGATTGGAAATAAATACAACGTTTTGAACAGACTGGAGGAAATTAAACAGCATTTAGGGGCCTACCAATATTTAATAAGAAGATAAAACAAAAACAAATGCATGCCGCCCGATCAAGAAATCAAATATTTTAAATTTAATTTCACCATCCATTGTCATTGTGAGTTGGACAGACAATCATATATAATGAGCATTATTCATGTATGTAGCATCCAATAAAACGGTTTCTTTGCTTCGTGGCGAGTCTCGCGCATATAAAGGGTTTTTAGGCCTACTCAAGGCTATTTCACTCCTATAATTATGCTGATGTCACTGTAACATCGTATGCATCTGTCCTGGCCAATTAATTAGTGACAAAAAGAGTCCTATGAAGACCAATACTTTGTGTTTTGGCCCTCGTCGACACCCTTTATCAGGGTTGACAAAAGTGGACTTTCGGGATTTTGTTTAACACAAAAAATTATTCTTTTGAAGTAAATCTGATTTTTTAAAATTTGAATTTTCTTGTTTTATCACTGTAGATTAAACTGTAGTTTGACTTAGTGTATTACCGACTGTATAAGATATAAATAATTAATTTACTGATACTATTTAATCTGCTTTGAAATGACATGGCGTAAAAAACACAAAGCATATAATTATGCACTGTAAACTTCACAACGCCTTAACATGGTTTATATAGTTTATAAGATGTTATATTTTTAACATCGCTGTTTTATTTTAAAAATTTGTTATTTAAAGCCCCACTTACCGCTAAACGAGTATGAGAATAAATAATATAAGCACATGCACAATTAATCACTTAAATGACATTTCGTTACCTAAAACATATAATGCAACGTTGTAATTAGTCATTAAACGCTCTAGACGGCCAAATACATTTGCATCTAACATCGTTAGCTTAAACTAGTCGTGCCCAATTAACGTAGATGGGGCGCGCATGTTGTGGGGCGTCTTTATTTACATGGGTACCCAAGTAAATACAAACCTTTACTTTCATTTTAAAGAAAAATAGGAAATCAAAACTTTCAGTTTATGGCAAAAATGGAAAGCTCATAACTTTTTCTATCTGGGAAAAATACCGAAACGCGCCGACTTTCCTTTTATAAATAGTTTTAGCCCATTTAGCGGTTAGTGTGGTTTTAAGATTGTTTCACTAAAATTATAATAGGCCAGCCAAATAAGTAGTTTGATTGATTGGGTCTTCAAAACTAACATCTTTGCTCAAGGTTACCACAAAAGGAAAGACAATCATACAAAAATGTTTAATTTGCAGAAAAACTATTTGGACAAGACCAAATATCCTGGTTGGTCAAGAAAAGCAAAAAATGGACGTTATTCACCTTTGTTCTGATGCATTCCTCTTTCTGGTTGATGTAAGATCCCACTCATGAAGTCGTCGGCGCCACTGTTTGACCTGTGTGTCCCAGGAGCGTCGACTGAACTTGACAAACTTATTAGGGGTCTTTGGATTGCCAGCTTGCCTCTTTCGTCTGTTAATAAATCAAATTTCCCATGTAAATTTGAATGTCCTTCAAGTTCAAATAGTTTATTGATTGGGGGTATACTTCATACATGATACTCAAGTTTATTTCACTCATGTCATATGTATGTAAAATATTTATCCAGGTAAGATTGATTTTAAGTATGATGGGTGTTTAACTTCGTTAACAGTTATATGACGATGGATTCTCCACTTCTTACTCTGCACTAACATAACAAGACTTAATGGATGTTCAACTTCTGTGTTTATTGACAAGCTTTAAATATGGTGGAAACGGAGAAGAAATTCTTGCAAGTAACTCAAAGTTTTCCCACTGATTGTGTGTTTACATATTAGCACATTATAGACAATCTTGAATGCATGACTGACACACATTCTGATTGATTGGCCTTTAACGCCGTACTCAGGGGTATTTCACCTTTATAATGGCGTGCCAGCCCCATGGGTGGAGGAAATCACCGTTCACATCACTGGCAGCATGAAAGACGGGACAGAAAAAGGAGCAAAAAACGACACCACAAAAAATCTCTACTTGATGCCCCTTAACTCCAAAGCACCAGGAGGCTCCCAACCCCCACATTAGGAGAAAGGATTTGTTTGTTTGATTGGTGTTTAACATTGTACTCAAGAGTATTTCCCTTATATGACGACGGATTCTACACTTATTACTCTGTACTATTTAATTTGGTGGGAAACCGGGAGTAAACCTTGGTTAAACAACCCCTAATATAGCCGAAGTCACCTTCTGTGACTCCCTCATACATGTATATGCAGGTCCATGGGCGACTTAAACCTGCGGGGGACATCGAAGAAGCATTAGTAGTAAGACGAGCTAAACACTAAGCCATGGTGCGGGCCCTTGGAGAAAGAAATTGGAGCAGACTAACGTTGAACATAGTTACTATTATTATCTTATAAAAAATTGTACCAGACACTTTGGATACTGTGGAAGATAAAAAACAAAATAAATAAATGTCAGTTATTTTTTTTTTAAAGAGATCATCCTTACTTATCAATGGCACTGATATATCGTTCATATCCAACGGTATTTTTCCCATAATCTATTTCTTTCTGTCTTCTTGCTAATATAGTTTCGTCCTTTTCTGCGACAGTAATGTTTTCTTTTCTGAAAATAAAAAAAACCATACATGTAGCCAACTATCATTCTTAATATTCAAAGACAATAATCACTCATAACTTTTTCCCAATTAATAAATGGTTATGCTTAAGTTCCATTGGAAGGTAACATTACCCTATTCGCAAAAGTGGCTTAAGAAGGATGCTGTTTAAAAATATAAATATAAAAAACAAGCCCTCTTTTCTAAACTTGAATTGCCTATTCCATCTGAATATTTTATTTAAAGAAGCTATACCTCAAAATTTAGGCAAAAAATCAACCGAAACAACTTAAACAGGGTTTTCTATATTTTCTAAGCACATGTATAAGCTTTCAGAAAACATCAACCTCTAGAATGTGCGATATACCATATTAAAATAATAATAAAGTCTGTAAAATCAATAATGCGGGTCGCATTATAAATTTTACAAACTTTGTTATTATCTTTGCACATTATATCACACATTCTCAAGGTTGATATTTTCGGAAAACTTATACTTTGGGCCATACTAGAAAATATAGAAAACCTGATTTAATTTGTTTGTCGATTTTTGGCCTAAATTCTGCGGTATAGCCTTTTTAATATGATTAATTGTTAGTCAACCTGAGTGTAATCTAGTGCTGAAACGGTTAGCATTTTTTACTAACCGGTTAACCGCTTGAACTATCCGTCGGGTAACCGGTTAACCGTTT
>JAVFBY010221544.1:0-10860 GCA_034781015.1 Tonicella lineata | reverse complement strand
CAAGAACAAGATCAAAAAATTGAAAATTCCGGCTCCGTTATGGCTTGCGTATTACCATCACGTATACACTCTCCAATTTTCAGATCATTCCTTACATTACTGACAGAGAAATAGTCCATTTAGTTAGTGTTACATCAACAACAACAACAACAAAATCGCCAACAAACACAAAAAAACACCTCCAAAGAAAAACGATAAACCAAAATTTAAAAGTACAATTATGCCATGTTTTGGAAGACGAATACACCACACAACAAGAAAGAATCACCACACATATAGGAGTGACGTTATGTACAGTAGCCTAGACTCAAAAACGTTAGTAGACATTACAAGAAGACAATCAACAAACACATCAATATATATCACTCAAATAAAAAAAGGAATTCGACACAACATGTCTCGAAAATTGTGGAAACTGTTAAACAGTATAGGAAAAGAAAAAAGACTGATATTCCCACTTTTGATATTAATTGCATGCACAAACATTTTAAAAACATTAACACACAGAACACTGGAGACGACCTTGACCTTAATTATGTGACAAACAATACTGACAACGACACTTACACAGACTTATAACAGAATAAGACGTACGAAATACAGGGAAAAGATTGAAAAATATCAAAAGTCCTGGCCTTCGCCTAATCATTAACGAGTATATACCATCTACCATTAACGTTTTCCTAAAAATATACGTCAAATTATTTAACCTGATACTGGATTATGAGATTGTCCCTGAATTATGATGTGATCACACCAATATTTAAAAACAAAGGTGATAGTAGTATATATACCGAATCTCACGTCGCATACCTTATTATGTAATATCCCTCACCATATGTTATAGGTATAGGGCACCCTTCACCATGCTGAAGGTATAGTCATCCTTTAACCTGTTAGTGGTATAGGGCATCCCTCACCATATTATAAATATAGGACATCCCTCGCCATGTTATAGGTACAGGGCATCCTTCACCACGCTATATGTATAGGCGTCTCCCACCATGTTATAGATATAGGGCTTCCCTCACCATGTTATAGGCATAGAACTTCCCTCATCATGTTATAGGCATAGGACATCCCTCACAACGTTATAGGTATAGGACATCCATCGCCATGTTTTAGGTATAGATCATCTCTCATCATGTTATAGGTATAGCGCATCCCTCACCATGCTATAGGTGTAGGACATCCCCACCATGTTAAAGTTACAGGCGTCCTTTGTTCATATGTATTGTACCCGTGTAGTGTGAGGATGCCCGAAAGGCGCGCCCCGTGGGGTGGTTCGCCCCTTGTTGGCATCCCGGGGATCGGGGCATGATGTGAGTTTGAATGAGGTGTGGTAAAATTGTGTGGGTTCTTGATGCCGGCATGGCATGCTGACGTCATGGCCTGCTAAAGTGGAGTTGGGAGTGTGGTTACGTCAATGCGATCATCTGTTTCAGTGAAAGTATGGCTGAGCTAGACGCCATTTTGTGTAGGTTGTTAACATGGAGCACTGCTCGCGGGTTAAAGTGTAGACCTTTACGGTCTGTAAAATACACCGAAAAATAGACAGAACTCATAACACATATGGGCAATAGACAGAGAAAAAAGGCATTAAGTGCATGGCGATAAAAAAGAAAAGTCAACAGCGACGATTAACAAAGACATACATCGTCCATCGTGCAAATGGAAAGATTTGTGGTCATTAAAAGAACCGTTGGAAGTGCATGGTAAAGTTTTTCGATAGTAGACAATAACAACAATAAGTCACATAAACCCACGGTGCAACTCATGGGAAAGATGTGTGTCAGACACGAATAACAAAGAGATACATACAAACAATTGTGCAAATCTAAAGATTTTTTTCGGCAGAATTGGATGGCCCAGAGAAGCGCCGTTGGAATGAACTACATTCGCTTACGACGGATTAGAGTGGTGTTAAAAGAGACCGTACCACTATTTTCCATCCACAGCAACATCTGTTAAATGTGTTTGTAAACATTGGGTTGGTTGGTATAATAACACCGCACATACCGTCTTTTCACCAACGAAGCTCCTGACAATGGGTGTATATGCCCCTGGCAGCATTTTAACTGGACGTCGGCGTCTTTCTAGAGGAAGGGGACATCTTTACCACAATGCTCGCCATCACAGTCTGTGGTAGATCAGCCTGGTTCTGTCACCCAAAATGATATGGTGAGCGTCATGGGTGGTGTTTCTCCTCTCCGTCTCTGTAAAGAAGCCAGTGTGAAAGATGTCTGTTCTGAATGCAGGTTAGTGAATGCATGATGCACAGAACCTGCTTCTTTGTATGCGCAGATGCGAGGCTGGCTAAATGAAGGCTGATTGGCCAAGTAAACTGGCGTCTGGTCATTCATTTATTTTTTTCTCGACGGATTTGTGCGCACAAGAAGGGGTCGAGCCAAGGAATCTGAAACAATAATAACTGATCTTGGACAAATACATAAAAGACAATAAAATAACGTTAACTTTGACTAATATTAATAGCTTAAATCATCTTCTCCTTTATTATAATATTATTATTAGTCTTCTACTCTTACCATTGTTGTTTTTACATATTACTGTTATATATCTTCTTTTTTTATAACTGATACTTTACTTAAAAAGGCACTGAACGCTACGAAACTGTAAATGCTATTAAGCAATAAAGTGACGTGATTTAAAGGGCCACGAAATCCATAAGCAGTCCTAAAACCACAATTTCAAACAAACAAATGTGTCTGAGTATGTACATGGTTATTGACAGGATGGGACACCCAAATAGTCGCGTCTAAAGACAAGTTATGCCTCAACCCAGAGTAAGAAGAGGGGCCATGGTGTCAACAACAGCCAGGAAGAAAAACGCCCACCCAAATCGAAACACAATGGCGGACAAGCTCGAAAGAGACGACTTGTCATACATAATGCCTTTACTAAAGCATATTAGCATTACAGAACATTGTTGCAGCGAGCCCGTCAGTCCGTCACCAGCGTAAGTATGTTAAACCTGTATCAATCAGCCTACTCGATCATTCCATTACCTGACAAGTAATCTATGACCTGAGACTGCATTAAAGATGCCACAGCGTTGATATGTAATAGAGAACTCATAGCATCGATATGTAGTAATGGATAGTGAAGCGCAAACCTGTATACTGTGTGATGCTATCCACGGAATACCTCCACGGGACTACCCACGGGGTGCACCAAAGGTAAACAAAGGTGGCAACACTTTAAAGAGAAGAGTCCGCCAAGAGTTGTTATAACCTGGGACAGTTTTCGTGTCAAAAAGGGAGAAAACGGGGATTAAAGGATTTTCACCAGCTCGACCAATCAGCGGCCAGATATTTTGACCAATCGGCGTTCAGAAATTTGCACCAATCAACGGTCAGTCAGAGCTGTGGCTTCATCCCCAACGTACCCTACCACGGCGTCACCCAGACCCGAGACACCACTATAGGACTCTTTGCTGACCAGTCTCTCTGTCAGAACCCATCCAGCCTACCATGCCTGAACGGAACAACAACACCAAGAGCATGTCTGCTGCTTCAAAAAAGGAGAAGGGGAACCTTCCAGTGAGCTCACTGACGCCGCCGCAAGCAGCCGTACCACCAACCAACTGTACCAGCAGCCGTACCAGCAGCCACGTCCAGGACATCGAGGTCGATACAACAAGCACCGACCCCTTCGACCACAGCACCACCATGATGAGGGAGAACATGCTGTCCTATAAGATCAAACTGACGGTGGTACCCAACCGCGTCAGTATTACCGACGGCAACAAAACCATAGAGCATACCATCCACCTCACAATAGCCGACTGGAGGCGGCTTACGCGGGGGATGAATGACTTAGACCGACCGTCGCTTTCTCTCATGCCTTGATGTAACCCTCAACGAAGTCCTTCAATGTCCTCAGCAACACGGCCACCATTCAAGCTATGGACCTTCACCTCACCAAACACCCTGAAAAATCTACATCACCTCCCCAGTCAATGTATTTTGCTAATGCCACGCTTTTAAGTAGACCACTCCAGGTTTCGAGCCTACACTAAGTATTTCGACGAACAACATGAACAATCCCAGATGTCCCTACTAGGTATCTGTAAAGGTATGTTCCCTAACTCTCCCTTAATTTAATTCAGTAGTTCCGTTAAATTTCCAATTTAATCTGTGACGCGATGTTTAATAAAGACAATGTCAATTGAGAAATTATGTTTTTTTTAGTGTATGTTCACATGTTTTCTTAGCCGTTGTAGTATTTAACTTAGTATAAGTTATCTATGGCCTATAGTACCAAGCGTCAATCCATACACCATTGTCGAAAGCGATATCCTTGCGCCTTGATTGTCCGAAGATCAGCTCGCATAAGTATCGTAGGGTGCCTAGCACACTGTCAATGACGTGGCGCCGTCAAACCACCTTTCCTATGATGTTGGACCTCTGGCAAAGTCAAACCGTTTGATAGCCAATATCCAACGTCGTACGATAGTAGATAGAAAAAGGCGCCATTGTGCACGGCACACTGTATGACGTTGGACCAGAGTCAACCCGCTTAATGCCGCCATTCAACCCCATACGATCATGGATAAAAAGGCGCGATGGTCGCCCATTGTACTGTGAGCACTGATCATGGTATGACTTCCTTTACACCACCGTCAACCACCCGTTGGTTACACCTCGTTGCCTCAGTAAAAGACTTACACGCGTACAAAAGTGTTGTCTTGACAATGTTTGAGGATGGCCGAGTAAAACTAGGTCCTTTATTGGTATGGAAAGAATTGTGGGGTCAAACGAACAACACTAAAGCCATACATCATTGTTACTACCCTGATGTCTTACCTACCCTAGACGACTTATCGCAAAGCACCTTACGCCGAACCCGCACCTACCGGATCGTATGTAGTGTGTTGGACGGGGTCACGTGTCTATGTCGGATATATAGGTCGTTCGTGTTAAGTGCACACAACTACAACCTGTCTCATGGGTCGACCACGCAACAAAAGCCCACGGCACCCAAAGGCCCACACCTCTACAGGCTGCGCCTCTAAAGCCCACAACTATACAGGTCATACCGCGTCTATGCAGGATGTCACCGCGGTCACACAGGCGCTCAACAAGAAGCCACGTGACTTGTACTATACACCGCATAGCAGCGGTATAGCGGGGCTATGAAAAGCGGTCCGGGATCAATGGTACCAAAGCCACGAGAGCCCAAATCGTGCGCTGGTTAAAAGGACAACCGTCGTATACCTTACACCGACCAGCTCGACGTCGGTTTTAACACAATCGTGTCATCATTGAGGGTATCGACAGTCAATGGCAAGCTCATTTGATGGACATGCAAAGACATGTCAAACACAACGACGGTTTCCGTTATCTACTCATGTGTATTGATATTGTCTCCAATAACGCCTGCATGGGTGTTTCCGATTCGTGCCAAAACAGGGACCAACATCGTATCTGCCTTTCAGCGTATCTTTGACACCGGTGTAAACCCTTGTTCTTACACGTGGACTTAGGGACAGAATTTCTCAACCTGGCCTTTAAAAAGTTTCTCCGCGAGCTTCAGGTGTTCTTTTTTCACACCTGGAACGAAACGAAGGCGTCGATGATCGAACGATTGAATCGCACATTTAAAGGTCGTGTGTACAAGTATTTTACACCCACCAACACACGGCAGTAAACCGATGTCATGTTGGACTTAGTCCTCGGGCACAACAACGCCTACATCGTAGTATTGGTAGAGGTCACGATGTATTGGTACAGGTCACGATGCAGCATCAAGCGGCTGTACGCCGTGGTCTCTGTGAGAAAGGTCCTATACTACCGATCACACAAGATCAGTTCCATGTTGGAGAACAAGTCCGAATCAGTCAAATGAAAGGTCAGTTTGAAAAAGCCTACAAACCCAAATGTAGCATGAATCCAACAGCACGACACTCGGCGCGCGGTCGTGAACACGCTAGAGGATTTAAACGGGGAGGTCTTAGCGGGGACTTTAAACGAGGCTGAGTTACAACACGTGACCACCACACCCTCTGACTAATAACAGGTGGAAGAGATTCTCAAGACGGAGACACGCCGCTGTCGAAACTACGTTTTTGATCAAGTGGGTCGGCTGCCCGCGACCTCCAATTCGTGGATTCCATCGAGTGATTTAAAACGTATTTAAGACATGAGGCAGACAGTCTGAATTACGACACTGTCGTGCGACACTGCCAGCAAGTCACAGTCAAGACACCCTCACGACACCGTCAAGGCACAGTCAAGGCACAATTAAGAAACAGTTCAAGCACTACCGTCCAGGAACCCCCACAAAGGAAAACCCACAAGGAGACATCGCAAGGTATGGACATCGTCGCCGTCAGCATCACTGACACAAACAACTTTCTGTGAACCCGCTGTCGTAATAGCAAAGGGACCTGGGGTGTAGTGTGCGGTGTCTTACTTGCCTAGGCGTTCGCGGTCGCCTTCTATGTCAACATCGCAGCTCTGCTCATCCAACCCACCTACTACGCCGCTCACAACCACAGCGCGGTCTGACCACACACGCACGGCAGGGATAGCGGTTTCCAGTCCCCATTAACAGCCTTGGTCTGGTGCGACCGAGAGAGGGAAATATTTCCTTACACGAGTCTAGATGCAACACGCTGCTATGCTTATTTATCCTGTGCCGCGTCGAATCGTGTGATGATATGGGAAAAGGCAATCGCTGTACGACAGCATGCCTATGATCGAATTCCCGAAGGCGTCCCCCATCTGCACATGTTGGATCCCAGTGTCAATACCTAAATGTTGGTGGATGATCTCATGGCCGAAACCGATTAGTGCCCCACAGCCCTCTGAAGCAAAGGGAGTTATCACCAAAACATGGGGGTCGTGTACATTGTGCAAAAAGTATTTCATCCAAGGAAAGGACACCACACCATCAATTTAAACGGCCAATACCTCGCGGTTTTTAAAAATCACAGAGACGCCTCTCAAAACACCCACATCGCCAAACAGATGTGTATATCCCGGCCACACCAAGTTTTTACGCGATAGTTTCGCCGACGCCACCCAGTAACCCCAGGGGTATTTGCTCACTGAATTGAAGTAAACAACACCGGACCATCCCCCTTTACGCAAGGCTGTCTTGATCTGGCATATCCAGTTCGTCTACATGTGGAAAGTACAAAAAAACACCCTTAAGATCACCCCGCACCAGTCGTTGTAACCACAGACACCATGACAGGTCGAGTGAAGAGACACCTTCCGTTGCTAGGCTTCATGGCGGCTGCACACCCTGAAGTCTTTCGAGCCATCGTGCGTGGGAGCGATAACCGGTTTATGACCTGTCTGTGCAAGTGTGCTGAAATCCTTTCAACGGCAATGTTCCCCTTACGCAACGTCAGAAGGCCACTCTGCAGCCGTATAAAACACAGCTCCGACTCCTCGCCGACAAAGCCGTCAGTCTCAAATGTAAGCGAGCCGTCGTGCAACGTGGAGGTTCTTTACTCAGTGCTCTAGCTGCCCTTCTAGTCGAGCTCGTCGTGTCGTTGTTGACCGGAAAACGGACCAAAAATGAACCGCCAAAAAGATTGGTGGAACCGCGATTGTTGAAAACCCTACAATGGACAGCCTCTGCGGGTCGCCAGACCGCGCCTCTACAAGCCGTTACAGCGCAGTACTATATAAAAAGTCAGGCGACTCATTTATCCCCATACCTGGTACAACATTCAAGCCCGTGAGGTGAGTTTGACGTGTCCTTGACGTCTTAGAATTTCATAAACAGTCCCATCGGTATGAATTCCCTGCCGGGTATTATCGATCCTCCACACACGATAGCAATGTCGGTCAATGCTGATGCGTTGACCGACACGATCCTGAAAGACCAGCGCACAACTGCCCACGAGAACAGGGACAGCGTCACCTTCGAGTTCAACACTACCTGCCAAGTGTTCCAGCTCGTTTGATGGAAAAAATGGACCTCTCGTTTAGTTCTGGTTACAAAAAATACTCGAGCTCGAGCGTCCCAAGATCAGTGTCGAGGCGAGTGAGCACCACCTCGAAGTCCAGCCTGGTCTGTGTGCGGTTTAAAGTAGGTTTCATGCCTTATACGTCTACTGTGACGACGTCGAACCGAGTGTGGTGGGAGATATACGAACCGTGAGTACCGATCGTCGCAACAACGGTTGTCAAGACGGTTTCAACAGATCCAATACTTAAACGTGCAGAAGAAAGAATTCACCACCGTAAAAATCAATATAAGGAACGATTTTGCGCGACCAGTCCTATTCTGGCGACGGAGAGGTGCAGTGCATATCAGATAACAGGATGACCGCCTGACAATAAGACACGTCAATAACTATACCCGTCAAGCCGGAGGGGATGGACTCAACGTGTTTCGTTGCGGTTACAATCAACGCGGGCATGTTCTGGACAAGATGTTATGCAGCGTGTTTAAATTCGTGAAACCCCTGGCACTGCAAGGGGCCAAGGCCGTCGGTCGACAGGCATTAACCAGTGGTCTGAACGTGGTGAATGATGTGGTTTCGGGGCACGCCGTTCAGGCGTGCACTCAAACATCGAAGGAATGAAGCGGCTGGTGAAGTCATCACCAAGGCCAAAGGACAAGGGACTTCAGCAACACCACCACCACTCCCGATCCGTCAGCCTCGCGCTATAAAAGGGCGTTAAACGTGTTCGAGGTTCAGTCGAGTGAATCGCAAACCACGACGACGCATCACCCCCGATATCTTCTGTTAACAGCTGGGCTTTCGTCTTTTGGTGTGCTAAGTAGATGTGCAAATATTCATGGGCTGGGATGTCACAGTCTTTTGTCGGGTCCTTGTTCAGGTGGATAGCCAGGCATCGGAAAAAGCACAGGTTGTCTTTGTATGGTCCGTGGGAGCCGCTTACCATACAAAGCAGGCCTTGGTTGTGTTGAAAGAAGTCGGTTCATGAGTTTAGGTAATTTAATGACGTAAAATTCACATTGGTGACTTGCTCGACCACCCACTTGGTGTATGGACGTTGGCGCCGATCCCAGGTCATCGGGTCGTGGGTGGTGTGGTCAGGGTGGTCTTGGAGAACTGCTGCCAGTGTGGTTTGGTTTTGAATTAAGTGGAGGCTGATGCCAACTCTGGCGTTGTTAATTCTAGGGTAAAAATATCGCACTTGGTTGGTTTCACAATGTCGTAGGATAAGGTCGTAGGTTAAGTTTAATTTAAAGGCCGATGTTTGGTCGTCGTAAATGGCTCGTATACATGGATCTAATGACCCCACCCAGACGGATGTTAACTGGTAGTACGTGGGGGAAGAAGGGCAAGCCACTCCTTCAATGGTACCTCAACCACGGACTTATCGTGAAAAAAATATTAACAGATGATGCAATACTGGCCCAGCATCTTTTTTTTAACCCATTGTGAGCCATATGACTGAGGCTCCTTGGGTCGGCGATGTGGACAAAAGTAGACAACCATATAGAGGTCCATACCTGCGACATGTAATCGGATCAAAAACGACTAAACTCACCCCGGTTCCGGCTAACGGCGGTCATCGACGACGACTCGTTTGAGATAAGCTTCAGCAAGAAAACGGCCAAGTACAAACTCTCGTTACAAATAGGGTGAATGGCACACCAACACGCCAAGCAACGTATTCTGGAGTTCTACTATGACTTCATGGACAGATTTTTTGATCGGAGTGATTGAGAACACTGTGAGATGGACACAGACACACCCGGATTGGGAGTCCCTCGTCAAGCTGGAGTGATGTGACACCTATGAGGCAGAGCGAAGCAGTTGGTTACCCTGTTGAGACCACTACGGTTTAGATAAACGGACACCCTGTGTGTTCAAAGAGGAATGGAGCGGGGAACAAATGTTATCCCTTTGTGCCAAACCATACTCTGGTTCAGGCGCCGGTGGCGATAAATTTTCCTATAAGGGTGCGACAACAAAACACGCTCTTACAGTCGGCAGAATGCGGCATTTAGCTACTTTTACGGGAAGCAGAAAGTGTTAAAGGATGGTGTGTCCACGACCTACTTGGGCATTTAAACACACCTACCTCCACCGACCCTGCACCACGACCAGATGACAACCATTTTTCCGACACAAGAGCTGGAACTCATGGCGGATGGTATCGAACTTGAAGGTGAAGGTGTTCCTATTCCAGCGGGCGGTCGTGCGCTGGTCCGTCAGGATCATCCCGATCAATGCCCCGGCGAGGTGTGTTGGGGATCGATAATATCCGGCCGGGAGTTCATACCGATGGAACTCTTTGCAAGCCGAAATACGTCTCACGGGCTCCAATGTTGTACCAGCGGTCGGGGAAGATGACGCCTACCAGACCACACTCCCATTCGCCTGACCGTCGGATCTACTGTGGTCGTTGGGTGGTGTAATGCCCCACATTATCATCGAACTGTTGCTGGGGAGGGTGGTGTAAAACATACTGATGTCGAACTTCAGTCTCAGCCACACCAGGCACACTGAACCCACACCGTTCGAGGGCGGCCTTTTAACAGGGACCCCAACGGATGGGTCGTCGACTGCTTCGAGGTGTTCGATTGTGTGATGCGTTGTGCGTCAGGGCTTTGCTGCAGGCTTTCCTTCGGGTTGCCGCTGGCTGACCCAATTTTAGGTCCGGCGTGTCTCCGTCTTGAGAATCTCTTCCACCTGGTAGTATTCGTCTGGTGTGGTGGTCACGCGTTGTAACTCAGCCTCGTAAAACGTTTAAATCCTCTAGCATGTGTAACAGTTTGGGGCGTTACCGATTTATTGTAAAAATTGGATGCTCCCTAAAGTTATGCAAATCTGCCGAATCCTTTCACCTCCGAATCATGGTCATGCTTGTTGTGATTGGACATAATTTATTTAGTAAAGTT
>JAVFBY010221433.1:0-10861 GCA_034781015.1 Tonicella lineata | reverse complement strand
AAAATCCAGGAGACATAGAAATTAATCATGTAGGATCTTTGAGACATGATGGGCGATTGGCTTTCATACTGATCTATAAATTAGGCTTTGACATTTACCGTTAAATACCAGAAATAATATTTACATTCAGAATACCGTATTGCAAACGAAATACAATTCTTTCAAGGACATAGATCGATATTTTATATTTGTCCGGTATTTACAAATTAAATGTCTGAATTTCTTACCTGGCATTGTAGATCAAGTCACATACGAGTCTCCAAAAAAAATCACTTTTTGCTGGTAAAAGGATGAAGAAAAAAACTATAAAAGTTTTCGTTCAACAAAAGTTGAGAAGTAAGTAAGAATGTTTTTCAACTTAATCAGGTATCCTACAGCTTCGGACATATACGAGTCCATATACACGGCACACACAAGTGGCGTTGGTCTGATCTGAGAAAGTTTCACCGTAGCACATTCAGAAGTTAAAGAAAATGCAACAACAACATAACTTAAAAAGGAATATAAACACATTTGTACGGTAAAAATGATTCTATTAAATCAGGTAAAATAAAACGTGCCTCAACTTCGTTAACACTGTCCAATAAATGGTTAACAAAAACGAACTATATATGACTCTAGTTTGCGAAATATGATGGTGCTGCCATAACAAATAAATGTATAGACAGACCAACTGCATACATGTAACAGCTTAACACTGATGGAGAGATCTTACCAAGTCTTTACAAGTCCAAAGAATTAGCATAGCCCTTTCCCCTGAACGATGCTAACGAAGACGAGGTAGGTGTGTTTTATTTTTAAGTTAAATTAAGCACCATCTAGCTTTTAGACGCAAGCTAATACTATGGGACAAATAGTTTTCTTTTTCGTGCACTGTTTGTAAGACGGGGGAAGCCGTTTTTGCGGAAAAGCATTTTCTTCAGAAATCTGTGTGAATGTGTATAGTTTGTCAAAAAATAATTAAAAAATTGTAAATCTAAGCAAAATAAGAATTCATAGTAAATATTTTTAAAAAATGGCATTGCTCTAATTGTCGTATGACATCGTCATGTAAGTCGTGTGTATTCTTACAGCTGTAATTCGCCGCACTAGTTATGTCAATTTGATGTATATCACTACATAATAATGAGGATTCTTTGTGACCAAGTCGGTTATATGCCGGCGAAGATTTTAATCAAATGTTGGTTGGCCTGACGCCCTGAATCTGTCGGAACTAAGGCCCGGAAATCAGTAAACAGGTTTATTGCGCTGTCTTCTTTCTGTTAACCTGGAGTATACCGCTAAAATTCTATTCAAGAATGCTATTATAGCATGCCACGAGTCGATTATGAGTTATTCAACGAGGGGCGTAACCCCCGAGTGAATAAAACCATAATCGACACGTGACATGCTATAAGTGATTATCACACGGCTTTCTGTAGTAAGCATATGGCGGAGGCGTGGTCGTCTATCTGAAATGTATGAGTTTTGATGTGCAGTGACCAAACAGGAGAAAGTTGCAACCCTCGTTCGTAATCGGTTACAATTAACCCCTGACATAAGCCTGATTACATGAAATAACACACATTTATCTAGCCATTTCATTGGCCAAAACACGTTTTCCGTGTGATAAAGTAATAAATCATTGACAAGATGTTGCCGATGTAAAATGCCTTACAATATATAGACTGGCGAGCAGATCATTTCAGCCAACTGCTTTTTTCGATTGCCTTTAGATTGCCTCATTAACAAACGCTCTCAAACTATTTGTTTCGGTAATATATCTTATAACAGAAGCAAAACATCGTGGTCTTACTATATAAATATCCTCGCTTTATTACCTTCTTTAACAGGATTAGAGAGTATGGTAAAATCAGGTAAAATACTTGAAAAACAAAGACTGTGAACAAATGCACAGGAAAATACACTATAGGAGGCTTTTTCGTATTTCGTTACTTCTCAGAGCTATGTGACACCCGAATCTTATGCACTTTTGTGTTTAGCTCATCTTCGACATGAGATTCACACCACAACCAGTCGGTTCCTAAATCGGATGAGAACTAAACAAAAGACTTGACGCTTCTGAGCCGAGTGACACCAGAGTCTGAATCTGTGTAATGCTGTGAATTTACACGCATCGTCCATCTTGTTTTATTGTTCGCTGGATATCAGATTTCCACCACAACCAGTTTGCTCAAACATTTGACCAGGAATACAACTTCACAAATATAACAGTTTTTATCAAGTATGGCGAACCCCATATATGTACTGTGTTTATTCACAATATATCAATTCATTTTTCGTAAATATATATACTTAAACAAAGATACATTTCTCCAAAATTATGTTCTGCAGAATATTGTACAAGGGGAAAATGTGTTGCCTGAAACAACATTTGTGTTTATACTGATGATATCAATTGTACGTGAGCTCAGTTTCCAAGAGAGTGTTTCGGTTGAATAGATACCTGCACTGCTGAAACACCCTGGACGTGGAAATCCATTAGTGGTCGAGAAGACACGCGATGCTACTAAATCGAAGAGTCACGAATCCATTCAGTAATGCCTATGGTATTTTGAGACCCCATTTAGTTACGGATTTGTCGATATATTAGTTTGCCACATTCAGAAGAAACATGAATACCTGTTACTTAACGTTTCATCTGTTGTTTGATCATGTACCAAGTTAGAATCAAATAAAAATGAGTTGGTTGTCATTTGGACATGTTAGAAGCTCAGTGCAATGCGCCAAGCTGTATAACTTTTTAAAATTAAATTGTATTTGCCATGCATATAGTGTATCTTTCCTTTTCTCATCACTCGACAAACGAGCATAACTGATCAACTAAATGACTGGATTACCTTGGTAATAAGTAATGTAATGGCAGTTATAGAAGAATGTGGTAACATTATAACTGGGGTGAAAATTTATCCTGGTCGGCCATAGCAAACGTGCAAAACAAATCGCCTTATGTCATGCTGTGAATAAAACGTATACTTACATATAATAATTCACTATATTTTTTTTCTATCATTATCAATTTACTTTTATACGACACAAATTGGGAATATTCTCGCCTTAACAAACATCTGTTTATCCTGCGATTATATCAATCTTACTGATGCTCATATTTAAAAAGATTCCCCGGCTTGACAGGTACATAATCTGTTGAAAGCCACTGGAGGTTTAAAAATCCGAAATACATAGATAGATATTCTTTATTTAAAAACTCGATGACTCACATAGGTACGAAACATCTCTTCATGGAGGTCGAGTTACAAATAACAATCCCAAAAAATAGCAGTAATACATTATATAAATAAAACATAAGTTGTGTAAAAATATATTTCATGAATAATTGGTGCCGTTTATGATACTAAACCTTTTTTTTATTTTAAGAAGTTGTCAAAAAATGTTCAATTAAAAATTGACTACATGATTTTGTAAAGGCACACAAATCAGTTATTGCACGGATGTTTTCAGGAAGGCTATTGAATTCCATAGAACCTTTTACATACAGTGAGGACTTAAACATTTCAGTTCGAGCCCTTGGAACTTTTAACAAGTGCTTGCCGGAAGATCTTAATACACGAGTAGGATTGTCGCTTAGTATGAATTTTGAACATAGGTAATTTGGTGCATATGTCCACTTTAAATACATTCTTTTCACACATACAAGATTTTTTTTTTCAAGTTCCTTTTTTTTTTATTTCATTGAAAATTCACCAAAAATAAATAAGAAAGAAAACTGGTGGTAAATAATTAGCAATTGGTATATTTCCCTAATTGCATATTTTTGAGCAACTGCTTTGGATTGACATGTTATTTGTTAATTGATTGCAAGTTACACCTGTCAATCAAACTGTCACATGATATGTAAATATTTGGAATATTCTGCCATCAGAAATACACTTTTTGCTCCTTCATTGCAGAAGAGTTTATCTAAGAGATCTCTGCTATTCTTAAGCCTTGTAGATAAACTTTCTTGCTTACTCTCTTGTGAAATGGAGTAGAAATTTGACACACTATCTCCCTAAAGCAAAAATAGCAAAACAGTTGCTTCTAATTACACAAAAACTGCATCTGCTTCAGGGTAAGTTTGTGTTGATATTTCAGTATTTTTTTCCTATTCTTGATTAGAGAAATCAATTGTATTTTTTCATTTTTTATTATTAATAAATTTGTTTGGAAATTGTTATTGGCCTAGATTTTGTACCATATAAAACAAAACTTTTGCCGTTAAAAAAACATCAGTGAATAAGTAAACATTATACTCCAATTATAGTCCTATAAGTTGATTCTATTTCGTACAAACATTTGAATATTTTAAGTAGAAAATAGGCAAATTCTAAAGATGAACAGAACTGCTGACATATAGAATAAAACAAGGGGGGACTACTCCTGAAGGAATACTCATCACACTTAATGAGGAGACAACTCTTGTCAACCTTACATTATGGGCCCAGCATTTCCTATCATGTGTAAAAAAAAAAGAGCACTTTCAGATGTAAAACGCATTAGCATAGGCCTACTGTTTTTTTTAGGATATTCAAGAAGAGAAGTTTTAAAGAATATGTTTTAAAAAATGTGTAAAAAAAATAGCTATATAGTAATGTGTACATAAAAAAGCTTCACAATTAACACTGGAAATACTCCAAGCAAATGTGCCTCTGGTATTTACTGAAACAATAATCATACATGTAGATATAAAATGATGTGAATTTAATGGTTTAGAATATTATTAATCTTGATTATTTAAATAAACTTTATCAAGCATTGATTATTAATCTCAAATGGTTTTGTTTCTTTTATTTTTTTTTTTTTTTTTTTTGCACAAATGACAGATAAATATTATTTAATATAATAAACTCTTGTCATTTCACCGCAGACTTTAACCTGAAATAATGCAACAATTTCACTCTTATCATAAAATTCTTTCCATTCAGTGAAATAAATTTTAATAAATAAAAAATATTAAAAAAACAAACTAGTAATTTTTATTATAATCACAATAATGTTTAAAAACTGTGTACTAAAAAGTTTCTTATAATCCTTTCTAATAGTTATATTTATTAACTATTTAATTATTTATTTAAATTTGTACTAAAAAGCTATTGCTGACAATTTCAGTGAAAAATAAATTCAAAGAAAAAAAGAATAATGTTCTAAACAATCTTTTCTTATTGAATAGATGTATACGTGTTTATGTTAGTCTCATTATGCTAGTATGTACAATAGTGCTTCTTGAACTGAGATCCAGTGAGACAGCCTGAAATATTGATAAAAAAATTAGTTTAAATTCTTGATATCTGTTTGATTTATAAGCTGGCGACCAGGCAACATTTACTATTGACTCTTGATATCTGTTTGATTTATAAGCTGGCGACCAGGCAACATTTACTATTGAAGCTGAGAATTGTTATCTTTGTACAAAAACCAATAATGCACATAATAATTTGCAAAAAGCAATCTGTCTAATTCAGAAGTTTGCCTTTATAGTTGTATATGAAAGATTTAGTTTTTTGTCACTCAGAGGTCATCAAATCAAAATCAAAAATTAAACTTTCCCGTTAATTCTTGATATCTGTCTGATTTATAAGCTGGTGACACGTCAGCGTTTACTATTAAAGGTGAGAATTTTTATCTTTGGTACAAATATGTTTTTGTGTTTAGCATGATAAGTGAATGTTGCTGATTAATATTTGAGATTGACTGAGACTGTGAACAGCTGAGGTTGTGTAATGATGTGATAATAGGGAGATTGTACTGCCAAACTACGCAAATTATCACCGTAAACAAGTGTGTAAACATAATTACACTGCTGGTACATCACACTCGTTAGCCAGCAGCGTTATACAACTTCATACTGGCCGAGATAATCATAGCAAAGATTTAAAAAATGTTATGAGTTTGCCATACATATATATCTGTGGTATATTTAACTCACTGATCAGTGAGCATGGATATACAACATATGCAAAATTGAAAAAAAAAATAGATTGAAAAGTTTATGAGTTTGCCATAAGTATCAGTGATAGGCCCACGTTCCACCCTTCTACAGAGATATATGTAAACAGAGATTGCTAGGGATGATAAAAAAACCTAATTAGATTACCATTTATCAGTGTTACATGCCTGGCAGTTATGCAGCCTTTATTATGTTAGATAAGTCATATTTCCCCGCTTATCTTCTCTTGATATTAGGTGTAGGCTACAGAATTAGAAACAGTAAATGTAGCTACATGTATGACGAACATGGGTAGAATGCTGATATTTCAGTCCCTGATAGAGATCGGTTTGTTCTACATGGTACATGTAGATATTAATCTATGTATTGCTTCCCAGACAAAGATTATGTCACTTTGGACAATTAAAACTATTAGTTGTTAGTATTAAATCTTTTTTTTTTCTTTTTTTTTCTCCAAAAAATTACAGCATTAATCGATTTTAAGTTCAAATGTTTTCAAGGTATTACGACAATAAATTTAACACAACAGTAAAACTGTAAATAACAACAACAACAACAACAAAATCCCAAACTGATCTAGGTTTTTTTATCAGAAAAGTAAAAACATTTTGACATGTTTTGTTAGGAGAATTGTTGTCTAATAGGCTTTATTTATGTGTTTATTTGAAGCAGATTGAAAGATTTGATGATCTGTAAGTATTGTTATATTAAACTGTAGAATTATGGTTGAATAAGTGGCTTTTTTGTCCTATTTTATATTTATTCTTTATGTTAGTGGTGTGAGGGTCAGAGGTTATTGGTGAGGACTCACTTAACTGGACTGTTCCCACAAACCTCTGATATATAACAACCACTCTCCCCACTATGATACAGCCCAAGCAACATGTGGCTCATAACTAAAACACATACTTCATAGCCGACTTCTGTTTTATCTCCCCTAAAAGCTCACTTTTCTTTTAAAATGCCTCTGATAAAGAATGATAATTGACCGCCTCCGAAAACCAAATATTTTAGAGTAGTGAAGCTTTACTTCAGTATACTAGCTAATATGGTTTTTGTCCTTAATCAACATAAAATGGTTTTGTTCAATTTGAGGAGAGCATGTGATGAGCGTGTTAAAATTGATAAAATTCATCCACATATGGAGTGAACATGATTCCAATTTTTACTCAGTTAGATGGTTTAAAGATGGCTAGATTTTTGTTTGAGACAAAATAATATTGAGCTGTATTTTGTCAGGTTTGTAGGCTTCATTGTTACATTAAATATTTGTAAAAACAGAGAAGTTTTAATAAGGAAATTTTAATGAAATCTTAATTGTATTTGAGAAATTTGATTTGTAGAAAGCCTACACTACATTTATTCGGGTGTGTATCATTGGTCTGAAGGTCCGTTAGTCCGAAGGTCCAAAGGTTCATTGAAGGCCCATTAGCCCGAAGGTCCATTGGTCCGAAGGTCCGTTAGTCCAAATGTCGGTTAGTCCGAATGTCGGTTAGTCCAAATGTCAGTTAGTCCGAAAGATTCGCTAGTTCAAATCTACAATGCCCAGCAAACAGCATTAACAAGCATCACCTAGACACTTAAACTTGTCTATTTTAGCTGCAAGTGAGCCTCGTAGACAAGAATAACTTTTTCAAATCAACGGTAGTAAACTCTTTAAGTCATCTCTCGCCATCATGCCTTTATGTTGTTTGCTGTCATTGACGTCAACAATCAATTTCTCCTTTGGCCAGACAACTATAATGAGTAAAACAACCTTAAGTGAGATGCGAAACTCCTAATAAACGATCGACCGAAAGCTTTCAGAAGTAAGTTCATCAAACACACTGTAACTTATAGTATGCTTGGTCAAATTATATTTGAATTCCTCTATGACAAAGCTTTTCAATATTTTGCCCTGCAAACACATTTTTAAGTTTACTTCTGACTAACGAGTAACGAGCCTTTGGACTAATGGACTTTTGGATCAAGGGACCTTCGGACCAATGAACCTTCGGACCAATGGACCTTCAGAGTATTGGACCTGTAGATCAATGGGCCTTCGACCTTCGGACCAATGACCTGCACTCATTGTTTTTGTTTTTTTAAATTTGATTACAGAGATTCATAGATGGGTACATGTAGCTAGACCAAGGAATAAATTCAGTTTGAGACAGTTCAATTTCTAATGTCTAAGTATGATAGAAATAAACAGTTAACAATTAAAAAATGAAAAAAAATTAATATGACACTTAACAAGTGAATTCTCTTCATTACAAAACTCAATATTTGGGCGTATATGAACCAACCCCTGGGCTTTGAATGTTTTAGTAATATCACTCGGAGACGAATAGCTCATTGTGTAAAGTTAAAGCAAACATCAAGAACACAGAACAAGAAAAACTGTAATGTTGCCAAAGATCACAGAAATAGACAGAGTGATGAGTTAAAATAAAATACCTGCCTGTCATAGCCAAGAGACTTGGTGGCTCAGACTAAAACATACAACTCACTCTAGTGAGGTAAAACTTCTAGTTATCCTCCACAAAATGATCCTTCTTGAATTAGTGGCTTGTCTGTCTGTCAATGAATCTGTACCTCAGTCATATCAGAGTGACTTTAAAAGTCCGGGTGGACACAACCTCTGCAAAAGCCCTTGGATGTCCCTTAGTGAAAGACCACCAGGGCATCAGGAAGCTTCCACCCAACCACCCGCTATATATTAAAGAAAAGTAAACTTGACTTAAAATAAATGACAATCATAACACAGTAGCAGGTAAGACTTGTTCTCGTCTACGAATATTCAGACTATCTAGTACGGTGCTGCTATTCTCTGGGAGACTTATGCTGACATAATTGTTAGGAATTTGTACAACATTGCCAACATCTGAGGGAAGATAGGAGTAAAACATAAAACTTGTCACTTCTCCAACCAACTCATGCTGTTTTACAACAAACTCACCCCTCACCATTCTGTTTAAGTGCTTTGGAAATATATCAGAGGTAAAGAAAAAGTTTTTTGTTCATTCATCCACGGAGAACTAATGGATCATTAGAATCGATCTTTTCCTAGTAAATAGGGGTTGTTTTTTTATAGATACATGTACATGTAACTCTTTAGATATCTTTCTTATAGGGGTGTACAACTATTGACTTATCCCAATAGTTGCTTCTGTAATAGTCAACTATTAATAGGTTTTGGGTTATGCAATAGTCTATAGCAATAGTTATACACGAATACAGGTTAGTGTGCCTTTAAGCAATAGTCTATAGCAATAGTTATACAAGAATACAGGTTAGTGTGCCTTTAAGCAATAGTCTATAGCAATAGTTGTACCAACCCTTGATAATTCCAATAGTTATAACCAGTCTTTGTCATCTTTTGGCATATTTTTTCTTCAATGCAATCAAATAGGGCATTTCAAGAACATGGATAACCTAAAAAAAATCGCTATTAATTAACTGTGCTTCTTTGTTAATAACTAATAGTCTATTTCGTCAAGATTCATATTTTAAATCTGTATTGCAAGAGTGTTGTAATAGTGTTGTGAATTATCGCAATATTCAAATGAGAGGCAAAATTCACCATTACGTTTTTTTTTGAAAGATGAAAATTTTAACTGATCTGTTTGAAAAGCTTTATAAAAGAAGCAAAAAATGCTATTAGTAAGACTGTTAATACACTTGGACCTTTGAAAACACTTTTGTTATCAAAACGCATCAGTTTGACAGAAATCCTTTGGGAGAAGAGAAAGTGACATTAGTGCTTATTCCTCTAGAGGTGTACATGTACGTCTTGGATCTTCTCGACCTGATCTCCAAAGCAGGAGAGTTCCCTCATATAACTTTGTCAGATCATCAGTTTATAGTTACTATGGATAAACATAAATATAGCCAAAGACTAATAAACATTGTTTCAATGGGAGGCCTCATCAAACAGAACAGCCTCTACACCTGGTCAAATAACACATAGAACCTGAAAGAGCTGTTTCATCCCCTGGTTCATATAACAATAACAAGGATGCCTGTAAGTTGATGAATCTTCTGGTAACTCCCTCGTTGGTTGACCGCCCAGATTTGACCAAATGTCTCTCTGTGTTTGTTGATTCGTGATCTTTAGCCTGATACACCATAGCTCAGATTCCAACAGGATCACAGAGACTAGAAACAGAGAGAATCATCTAGCGGAAGAAATAAGATGGGTGTTTGTAGATGTGATCTGTACTAATAAACAATGTCACCGGACTTCACCTGGCCCCGCCGCCTTGATGAGATTTTCACCTGGAGACAAGACCAACACCTGTCTTCTAACACATCACATATGAACACACTGAGATAATTTGTCCATGCTGGGGTAACATTTGGCTCACAGAAGTTGGGAAATCACATAAGAGATAAAACTAGTCAAGGAATGTAAAGATTAAGACAAGGTGCAGTTCTTGGTTCAGAATGATTTCATGGACAGATGGTGAAACACCTGTAATTGAAGAGAAAACCCCTGATCAATTACTGCCTCCATACTTCATGACATGAAGATACACTTACATACACAGACTAATATCTTTCTATATTAAAGCTTACTTAGTTTTATAGGTACAGCTTCACACTACCCTTGTACTCTGTGAATTTTCCAGACGGAATGTGGGGGAAATACCTGATACATACTAAATAGGCCTACAGTTCTCTCTCAAGCCTCAAATCTCTTTATAATAATACATTCAAACTGATTTAGTTTTACAGGTGACTTTTTGTTTTTTTTACTTTCTGGTTATCAATACCCTGTGAATTCTTTAGTTGGAACAATAGATCCCTGATACTATAAGCATGCTACACACAAAGACTAACTTAAACTTAGCTATTTCAGTAAATTCAGATAGCAACGATTTTAAGTGGTATAAAAGTAAGTTCATAAATTAAAATAATACCGCAGAAATG
>JAVFBY010221322.1:0-10861 GCA_034781015.1 Tonicella lineata | reverse complement strand
TACAAGATCAATACACTTTAAAAGTTCAATGTTAATTGCTATAGGCCTATTTAAATGTTAAAACACATATGATATGAGCTATATTCAGAACATTGCCAGGCACTTATTAATTCAACAAGAGGTACAGCTGTACCTACTATATTAATTTGGGGGGGCCATTTTGATTTTATCAAATTAGTGTGCAATACAAACCATAAGTTGGTGATTGAATCTTAAACTTGTTAACATGCATATGCCTGATTAAAACAATAAATAATTAGCTGAGTGACAATGAAAAATGACAAGTTTAACATCTCTTATTGAAGTACGATATAAACGGCCTTCTTAAATTTATGTAAATTAGTGTGTTTTACAAACAATTAGGTCATGATTTTAACTTTACAATCAAGGGCCGATGGAACATTAAATAATCTTTGACTTACGATAAAAAATGGCAATTCCAACATCTATTTAGTGATAAAATGGTACTTTGGCGGCCATTTTGTTTTATGCTAATTATCTCAAATTGCTCAATGCTGACAGCGAGCCAATACACTTTTTCATTAAACTGGAGGTTTTGACAAGTATAATCTATCAAAAAAACAAGTCCGCACTGCGAGACATACCCCGTGGCCAGGAGTAAATACGATTACTGCAACTACAGGCACAAATGTCAAGGTGTTGAGGCATGTATTAATATTATATGCCCTAACGCCTTGACATTTGGGGGTGTGCATGTGTAAACAAATACTAATCCTGTGGCTGCAGGCTTTGGTGCATGTATTTTAGACAAATGCCTCAAAGCCTCGACATTAGTGCTGTGTCCATTTCTAAACTTCCTTTTTGAGAAAACTATTGGAAAATTGAGAATTCTGGTTCTGTTATGACTCGCGTATTACTATCAGGTATATACTACCCAATTTTCAGAGCAATCCTGAAGTAAAAGCTACATCAACAACAAGAACAAGAACAAGATCTAAAAATTGACAATTCCGGCTCTTTATGACTTGCGTATTATACTATCAGGTAAATACTTTCCAATTTCCAGATCATTCCTAACATTATTGACAGAGAAATAGTCAATTTAGTTAGGGTTACATCAAAAACAAGGACAATAACAAGACGGACAAAATGAAAACTTTAGCTCCGTATTACTACTAGGTACATGTACATGTATATACTGTCCAATTTTCGGAACAATCCTAACATTATTGACAAAGAATTAGTCCATTTAATTATTGTTACATCAACAACAACAACAACAGAAACAACAACAGAATCGCCAACAAGAGAGTGAGTGAGTTGTAGACCCCGTTCACCACCGGGGAAAAGCTATGGACCGTAAAACAAGGTTGACTCTAGCGGCAGCCTGACTAATTTATGGACCACACAAGAACCTGGTTATGTGTTTTCTTACGGCTCCATCTTGTATGATTTGTATATAACTGTTTATCAGATATGTGCTCAAATCTATCTTAATTAATGCCTTTTTTACCCCGTGGTGAACGGGGTATAGGAATCACTCACTCTCTTGTTGGCGATTCTGTTGTTCTTGTTCTTGTTGAAGTAACACTAACTTAATCGACTATTTATCTTTCAATAATGTTAGAATTGTTCTGAAAATTGGGCAGTATATACTAAATAGTAATAAGCAAGTCATAAAGTAGCCGGAATTTGCAATTTTTCCGTCTTGATCTTGTTCTTGTTGTTAATGTAACACATAACTGAAAGGATTATTTCTATGTCAATAATGCTAGAAATGTTCTGAAAATTGGGAAGTATATACCTGATAGTAATATGCAAGTCATAACGGAGCCGGAATTTTGAATTTGTCCATCTTGTTCTTGTTCTTGTTGTTGATGTTACACTAACTAAATGGACCATATCTTTGTCAATCATGTTAGGTTTGTTCTAACAAGTCCGCACTGCGCGACATACCCCGTGGCCTGCAGCACAATCAAATGTCAAGAAGTTAAGGCATATGCCTCAACACCTTAACATTTAGGATGTGTGCATATATAACAAATACGAATCATGTGACCGCAAGCTTTGGGGCATGCATTATTGGCACATGCCTCGAAGCCTTGACATTTATGTTGTGACCATTTATAAACTCCAGACAAATTGAAATTTCTGGCCGCGTTATGGCTTGTGTATTATTATCAGGTATATATTCTCTAATTTACAGAACAATCCTAACATTATTGACAGAGAAATAGCCCATTAAGCAAATATTACAACAACAACAAGAACAGGAGGGAGAAGGAAAAAAATAAAATTTCGGTTCGTTACTACTTGCATATTACTATCAGGTGTATACCACCCAATTTTCAGAACATTCCGAAAACTATTGGCAGAGAAATAGTCAATTAATTTGTTGTTACTTCAGCAACAATAACAAGAACAACAAGGACAAATAAAAAATTCCGGCTTCGTTATAATTTGCGTATTACTATCAGATATATCCTGCCCAATTTTCCGAACAATCCTAACATTATTGACAGAGAAATATTCCATTTAGTTAGTGTTATATCAACAACAACAACAACAAAATCGCCAACAATAGAGTGAGTGAGTTGTAGACCCCGTTCACCACGGGCTAAAAATTGGGTATGATATACCTGATAGTATTACGCAAGTCAAAGCGGAGTCGACGTTTTCAGTGTTTCCATAGTTTTCTCAAAAAGGGAGTTTTTAAAATGTAAAGGGTATTATGTAAACTTTGTATAAGGGCCTAAGTTTACGTATTCACATGTACATGATGTACGTGAGATAAGCTTCACGGCTTAATTATTGCCTTCAAAATATTTCAAGCAAAACACTAATGTTTATGTGCATATACATGTAATTCAATTTATGTGTGTCCCACACTGAATGCAGTCGGTCCACGTTGAATGCAATCGGTTTACTCTTCTTTGTAGGCCTAATGTATATGGCGGACTTGCCGGACGCAGTTCAGTCATCACAGTTATATATATATGCTGATGATACTAAACGATATAGAGAGATTACGTGTGATAATGAATCTATGCTATTGCAAAACGATCTATCTTTAGTATCTGCTAGGTGTTCCAAATGGCGACTTAAACTGAACACTTCAAAATGATGCACCACCACATTTACAGGCAAACGTACTGTTGTGTATAGGCTACTAACTACTTTCTGTATTCCAAAAAGCTTTACATGGTTAACACTGTCAAAGATTGAGGGGTTTATCTCTCTTCAGATTTATCTCTAAGACACCACGCAGATAAGCTTATTAATAGCTGTTATAAAATGCCTGGTTTTCTAAAGATAACATGTGCTAGTTTCACTGGTGTCAAAGGAATACATCAGCTTTCTGTTATATGTTTGGAAGCCCGCTTGAGTATTGTGCAGTCATATGGAACCCTTAGCCAAAATATTTTATAGAAAAATTATAGCGTGCTAAAAATGCTACATCAAGGTTATGTGATTTATGTCGAAACTTCAATACCATTCTGGGGGCTGTTTCACAAAGCTTTCGCATCGGTGCACACACGTAGTTGTCGTGGCGACACAATGTCTTCATCACTGGGCGTCATGACAACTGCGTGTACGTTACGATGCGATAGCTTTGTGAAACAGCCCCCAGATGCGCATTTAGACCTCTGTAAACATTTAAATTTGCCCCCTTTATACAGACGTGACAAAATGTATTAGACTTACATAAATGTGTCCATACCCATGTTAATTGTCCTTATTTAGTTGGACAGATTCACTATTCATGCCCAGTTAGAGCACTTCGTAAGAGTAATGTATTCACTTTACCACATTGCCGTATAACTTTAAGGAAATATCATTTATTACCACAAGCACAGGCGCTGTATAACTAAATAGCTGGGAATTCAGAAAATGTTGACGTTTTGACGACAAAATATTTGATTTGATTTGATTGTTTATTTACCAATACATATGAAATGATAACAGTGATAACCGAAAAAAAGAAATGTAAATAAATTTTTAAAGTAAATATCACAATTATTATGCGAGTAATCCTGGTTAACTATATATGTAAAGGCGGGAATAAAGTCATAAAGACTTGTTGTATCCCTTTATTAAGAAGTTGGTGGCGAATAATCTGAGCAATTTAAGTATAAATGTGGTAATTCAAGGACGCAAAAAATCTAAAAACAACAGAAATTAAGTTATTGTTGCGTATATACGTAATAACGATATTAGAAAATGAGGAAAAATAATGTAAACAACATAATAGTATAATAAGATATATAGCAAAACTGCATTTAAACAAAATTAATGTTGATAACCTGGGTGGGTTAATTAGAAGTTAAGTAAGTTGGACAGAAGAAATGATTTGATTCTAGATTTAAATAGAGACATGGAATTGATATCTTTACGGTCTTCTGTCAGTCTGTTCCACTCTCTAGGTCCAGATACACAAATATAGAGTAGGACGAAAGATTTGAAAAGAAAATGGGCCTGTAAAGATTGAAATTTTGGATATGTTGAGAGCGAGTCGGTTAGCAGCTAGCCAAATTGAAATTTTAGACCGTTCTAAAGTTAAAAGTTGAATTGTATTGTCAAGCTTAAGACACGAAGAGCATACACTAGTGTCGTCAGCGAATAGGGAAATTGTAAATGACGCGAAGAACAAATTATGTCTTGAATACAGATTAAGAAAAAATAGGACCTAAGATAGACCCTTGTGGGACGCCAACATTTACATCACATGGAGCCGAGCGAACTCCATTGAAGGCAGTGACCTGAGTACGATTGGAGAGATAGCTCCGACACCAATCGTTTTCTATGTTTCGGAAACCATAATGTTTCAATTTAGATAGGAGTATAGAGTGGTTTACCGTAGCAAAAGCCTTGGAGAAGTCAAGAAAGATGACGGCGCTAAATTGTTTATTTTCCCTTGCCGTAACCAAGTTGTTATAAAGGGAAGACGCCGCGTGAAAACTAGAATGGTTTTGCCGGAAACCATAGTGTTGGTCGGAAATTATATATAATTAGATTATAAATGCTCATTTATCATATTCGCGGTCAATTTTTCTATTATTTTACTTATACATGGAAGGATAGATATTGGACGATATTTTTGAAATGGTGTTAGTTGTCCAGATGTATGCACCGGAGTTATTTTCGCTGCTTTGAGTAAATCTGGTACTATACCAGAGCTAAATGATAGGTTTGCAACATGGGCAAGAGGTTCAGCGATGTAGTTTACTCTTTATATCTGCCATAGGGAAACAATCAAGACCTGGCGAGGATGATTTTAAGGAGGATATAGTTGTTTTTATATTGTCGGGACTAACGTAAGAAAACTAATCATCAGAACATAATGGTATCTTTTAGGCCCTCCTTAATAACCTACAAAAGCAGGATTACACATGTAGTATACTGTACAGTGACCTGGAAACTAATTATATAAGCTGCCTTAAACTGTGTATTATATCTACTAAAATAATCATCAAGGAGCTCGCGAATTATTTGTACATCGCAGACATTTGCCAATAAAATATAGAGGATACAGATAAATCAGCAATGTGAGACAAATATCCGTCTCATTAAGATACATAAATATTCCAAGCATCGTATATTTGTCATAATCTCCAGACAGAATATTTTATGAAAAAAGATAATCTGTCTGATAACGTAAATAAACAATCCGCATATATATCAACGCTTTATCGTAAATCAATGACAATAGTGATTCGAATATCCGAGATCTAGCATATCTTATACATTTACATAAATAATTCTTAAGTAAACTACATGTACATCTACGCTTCTCACATGAATGTCTGTATAAACGAAGTCCTTTGAAATACAACGCGAAACACCAATATATCAAAATGAATGAGCACAATACCCAAATCCAGCATTAACTTGAAGAAAATATTAAATAAGCATATATGTATTTGTGCTTTACACTACATTCATCCGAAGATTATCTACGACTTGGTGAAAACAGTGTATTTTTCTTTATAAACACGAATGAATTTAAGGTTCTACTACGAAGTGATCCTGATAAATCTGATCTTCTCAATAGATTTTGAAACTTACAATTATTACTTATTACGCTATGTCCAGCTCATGGATGTGACCAATCAAAGCGACAACAATTCACACCGCCCCACTTGGCTTTCTGTTATCTGCCGGCTCCGTTTTGATATACCGCGTTGTAAACCACGCGTGGTAGCACCGACGAAAAGCAGTCTCCCCGTTTCGAAGTCTTCGTCGAAGTCTTCGTTGGCGTTTCGGTGCTTTTGTTTTCTGTCATCTTAGCTGGAAAGGCCTTATCTGGTTATGTCCCGTATATACGTGTATCTACCAATATTTACTTGATGTCGTACTAAAGTATTGCATTTTAAATAACAACGTTTTCCATAAAGAATATCATTTTAAGAATGACGATTCAATTGATACCAAGTCGTTTAATTATCAACATGCTTTCGTAATGAGGACATATTTTCTTACACAACAACGGATTCAGCTTCTGTGATCTGTTAATATTATAAATGACGGAAATATCAAAACGAGTCGTGAAGTCAACAATGTAGCATGCGTATGATGATCATAGTGATGATCAGTTGTATAGTTCGAACTTGAAGGCCAACCCTAGACTGTATATTTGCTTTTTCCAAGTAAATATACATTTTCATGCTGTTTAAATAATGTATGGCTTGAAAAATGAAACAAAAATGTCCGTTGATATATGACGCTTTGAAGTTCACAGCATCAAGCTAATTTTTGTCGTTGACATCACTGCGGGAATTTCAAATGACTAATCACTTATGCTTATATCACTACCTTATCCAATCCTAACCAACTATCCAATACCCACCATGACGTCATCAGTAAAAAAAATCAATTCATATTGCCTCACATTCAAGCGTTATTCAACAGTCTTCCTTTTAATTATAGTGTTATCCATTTAACCAAAACGTAACCAGGTAGACTATATTTCAATATTCTATCTTTCGTGTTAATACTTTACCCCTTGTTGGCGTTGATATTTTTTATAAATTATGAAAGGAAAATTTGACAACGAAAACAACGAAAATATTATCCAATATTACTTTTATAAAATATCTATAAAACATTATAAACAAGCAATTTGGATTTTAAGACAATTTTTTCCCGAAATTCTTAATTACAAGATTACTACCTTACAACACCGAACTAATGTGAACATTTCAGGCTTAATAAAATAATGAACGTTTAATAATAAAAATGTTTTGCAAATTTGCCAGATATTTGGTTCGAAATAAGCATACATATAACAATTTAATAAAAAAAGCAAATAATTAAGGGATTAATTATTTGATTTTTTACTCTTTGAAGATCAAGCAATACGCAATATGGCCTTCTCTCCACAAATATTATTTTCGAAAGAACGGCGGCAAACCAATGCCCTTTGTCAACAATGCAAAAACGTATTGAGCTAACCTATGATATTTATACCTACATGTATATTGTACAAAATGCATCCACCGAATAACCGATGTGCAGCATATGGCAACAAGATCTACAACCTATATTGTGCACTATACATTGGAGTAGCCTATGTATCCCCACAGGCCACAGGTCAAGGTAATGAAATCACCTATATCTGAAACAGACACATATGAAGGCAATTGTATTTGAAGAGTTTCTATATTCTCTGTTGCTGTTAATTTGGGGTCATTTAGAATAATATTAAAGACAGTGGATACCATATCATAGAGACCCTGCTTTGCTCCCGTTGTCATCTTACGCATGTGTGTGCGTGTGGATGCGCGTGTGCGTGTTGGGGTGTGTGAGGGAGGTTAATACATACACGATGTACGCCGATACTAATATAACTGGAGGGAAATCTTTAATGTAAAGTATAATTATATTTATATCAACGACATACATTTATGTCCCTTTATTGGATATCGAGCGATTTGTTCTAGCAGACTAACCGATTTTTTTAAATATGTTTTTTTTTTCGTATCTATTGATGTCATGTTAAAAGTGGCAATTTGCGCAAAGGCTAAAACCAAGTACTGCAACAAATTAACGATTAACCAGAAGTAAAATAAGTTTGGAAAAGAGCACTATAATCAGCCACATTATCCCAGTCGTCCATGCAAATTGGTTCGCAGGGTTTCGATACAGCTCCTTCTCCCCGCGCCCTAAATGTCGTTGATATAAATATATAATTTATATTAAACATTTCCCTCCAGTCATATTAGTATTGGCGTACATCGTTTATGTATTCACCTCCACACACTCGTGTCCCCGCACGCACACAGGCACAAACAAATTGTGTTTAACGCTGTTCTTCTGTTACTGTTATGAAAGTTAATAGTATGAACTTTGCGCGCATCCCTAATAAAACCTAACGATTTCTAAAGGGAAACGGCAAGTTTGCCCGTACCCCTAAATGTATAAAACGACAGTCTAAGCACAACTAGTTTTGGTAGTAAATATTAAAAGTATTTAACTGATTTGCTGTTGTACGTCATCATAAGGTACAGACTGAATATAACTACATACAACAGGGGCATCTTTATTGCGAATCTGGTTATATACGGGCCAATATCTTGATCAATTAGGAAGAAAGCATTCCGCCGACTGAGCGCTAGCTTTTGAACGAAAGCACCTGACTCTAAATGACACTGCTTGGTGTACATGTATACAAACAATCATACATGTATCTCTGATGTAGATATAACCATGGATCTTTTGTTATATTTACGAAATGTGTCTGCGATGTAGAACATTTTATATGTGTGCACAGCCCTTTTTAGATACTGTAAGTAAAGTTAATAGTCACGTTTCACAAGGGAGCTCTGTCAAACAATGTTTGGAATCGGAACATCGTCTTAGACTGACCGTTTCGGGCCACAAAATGACCTTGCTGGTGTGTTTATTTTCAGATTTTGTAAAGTAAGAGACAATTGCGTGTGGAAATGGTATTGGTAGGTAGCAAAGCTGTATACATACAATAAAAACTTAGCATTTATGAATCAAACAAATGTTCAGGGACACAACGTAGAACTTTTTAAATGACCACACAACCCTTTTACCGCAATATAATTAACTACATGATACTATATTCACATTTCAGAAGCGAGCTCTGCCAAACAATAGATGATCTCGGTACATCGCCTTAGGCTATACTGTAGGTAAACAGGTGTCGTCACTATTGGTTCACGTCACGAAGAGCGACATAAACGGTCCCAGGCTGCAACGAGACCATACAAATGTCATACATATATCCCGTACACATCGCGCTAGAATTTGCCCCTGGGGATATTTTTAATTGCCTGCTTATCTGATTATCAATTAGACCACTTTATGAAGCCACCGTAGACACGGAATGTTTTGTACTTGTCTCGTTTGTTAAAGAATACTTAATGGTATAAATTACTAAATAATTCAGATTTTGTTTCATTTGATGTTAACGTGGTATTAGAATGTTTTGTCCAGGTCGAGCGGTTACTGCGTCGGTGTAAACAACTCAATAGCACAACACTAAAATATTGTTGTAAAATCACCATCACAACCATTAATAATAATAAACAACAACAATCTACTCACTGCTGTTTTATTTTTTCACAACTCATATATATCAGACGGTATATGACACGCACGTGTTGTATTTGTTTATCGGATAGGCACAAATCTACACTGTAATTTTGGCAAATTGATTCTTGACATCATAATCCAAAGCAATGGGTTGACTTAATATAATGTACATTTGGTTAACAGTATCTATCGACTAATTCAGCAAGAACATTATTTCAGGAAACAGCTTGTTTATTTTCACACCAAGTTGAATCATGTGGCAGTGTCTTTATATGTAGGCCTATGCTACAGCTTCTACGACTGGGTAAATAAATCAGACGATCTGTGCAGTGCTTTTTGTAATGTTTATACAAATTGCCTCCCCTTAGGTGTTAGAGTTTGCAAGAAGTTGGCCGACAACAGTTTCCAAAACAATGCGGATTCACGACAGAGCTGCTTTGTCCATGTGCTTGACAATTTGGTGCCTTATAATGACCCTTGAAAGTAAGTAAATATGTGGAGTCCTGGCTGTTGGGATTTAGTTTTGAACAGCATTAATTTACATGGGATGACTAATACTACATTTACTTATATGTTCTCTTATCATAAGTAAACAGGTAACGTACAACTTGGCTAAGTATTAAAATCAACGTGATTGGCTTGTCGTTTAGCCGAAATCCGATTATTACAAGTTTCATTCAACCAAAACCAAATCCAAGATAAACTCTTTGTCTTCATATATACAATGCCACTAGACACTTTTTTCAAATTCTGACGAAAAACTGATACAGTATAATGTTTTTCACTGATCAGCAGTTTAACTATTTGTGTGGGGTGATTTCGTCGTGTGATTGTCTTTTGTCGTGTATCAACCATTTGATAGATTATTTAAAAAAAACATAGCATAGCTATCGGCTTGTCATTCTGTATTGATTAAGGCTAAACAATTACAATCGTATTTTAGGCTCGGAATCCGGCAATGAGAAATTTCCAAAATAAAATGAATACAAACTATAATAAAGTATTTAAAAAAACAAACATGTTCTGATGAATCGCTGGTCATGTCAAGCCCTGGAATAATCTATCTATAGGCCATAAAAGGTTAAAAATAGTTTAACTTGTAAGATAGCTACAATAAATATTTACCACCAAAAATTGATTCTAAGATCATTGCTGAACTTTGTGGCACTTGGGTCAGTCGTTTAGAAGGCACTACTATTATGCCATCCATGGAATCCCTGATATTTTCCTCTGCTGGTTATCGCTGGGAAGCTATATTGCCCTTGTTGATGCTCCGTGGTGAGTAAGGAACATAGACGGTGAAACAAGATAAAACAAACATGGTTTCAACACCAACACT
>JAVFBY010221211.1:0-10861 GCA_034781015.1 Tonicella lineata | reverse complement strand
AAAATAAGTATAACTCATTTGATTCTGTTTTAACAGCAAAAATACCATATTTTGAGGGCGTATGCCACTTTAAACTCTTGTCTATATGATACAATAAAATATCAATCTCGCTTGTTAATATTATAAATCACTCACCAGAAACGAAAACTAATTTTACACGAGTGATATTCATCATAGAACACCGGCTCTCTTTGGATAATCTCTAAATATATAATATTAACCTGATGATTGATTAACACTCCATGTAGGCTACGCTGTATTTGTCTAAACGGATGCATGTTTGCACAGATCTAGTTGTGGACCTTTGGGACGCTTGTAGTGGTGGTGTTATCACTACGTTAACACGTTATCGTCAAAATATAGCTGCAACGTGTTTGTTTACACGATTGTGTGGCAAATATTGTATTAGTATGAAGTTTAGGCCATGAGGGACAATAGCAATGTATCCTCCATGCATCTCAATGGACGCAGTTAATTGTACTTTTTTTTGGTTTGTTTGAAGGAACGGATGGGGGGAGGGGGGGGGGGGGATTATCAGTGCAACAACATCTGTTGTTCTCGTCTACATTTTGTTCCATCAATGCTAAAATACAACATGAAATTGACAAACCTTCAAATAATGCTTCTTTTCTCCAAAGGGTACTAACACATTTTAACAGTCCTATGTGACAAATTTACAGGTTGCCTTGAGTCTTGTCAAAACCACGACAGACTCTGTTGGTTGTTTACAAAGTACTCTCCGACACGGTCAGGTTTGTTAAGTTGATGAAGTCTGTACAATAAAGACAGAAATCACGCTCTGAGTTTTGGGAAGGATTAACCCGAGTCCGAGGGCTGATGACACTCCCAGTGGAAGGTAGACAATTAAAGTTGTCTGCTTTAGCCTGCATGGGCAGCCTTGTAGACAAGCACAACGCTTTATCAAATCAACTGTAGTAAACTCGCACATTCGGAGGCGCTAATGTTGTCCCATCGCTAGAATTTTGTTGATGGCTCCATTCACTTCGTTGGAAGCGATAAACTACAAACCCGACTAGTTTACGGGTTCAAATCCATAACCGATTTTTTTAAAACGACTTATATTCCCAGGCGCATCGAGGACAAAAACGCGTCTGTTGTGGCGCGTTCACATCATTCAACACAACAGCTGGGAATAGGTCACGACGAAGAAAGTCGTTTTAAAAAATCGCTTATGGATTTGAACCCGTAAACTAGTCGGGCTTGTGGTTTATAGCTTTCAAGGAAGTGAATGAAGCCATCCAAAAAAATTTAGCGATGGCGCAACATTAGCGCCTCCGAATGTGCGAGTTTACTACAGTTGATTTGACAGAGCGTTGTGCTTGTCTACAAGGCTGCCCAGGCAGGCTAAAGTAGACCAGTGTAATTGTCTACACACAGCTGTGTCATTGGCCATGCAGCGCTATCCATGCTGTTATGAAGAGATCAAAGGGAAAAGACTAAACGCAAGATTAACATCAACCTGCGTAAACCTCGAGTGTGAACTGTATTCACACATGGGAACGAACAGGCTAAATCCCGTTCAGAATCAAGTCTCGCGTAAACCGATTTGGTCAACCAACCAGTGAGCAGAAAACACGAGAGTTTCTTTGATCGACAGAGTGATTTAACGCCATAAAGTTCGGATATCGGGTTATTAACTGGTGATGCTTTCTGACCATTTTACATTAACCACAGGCCCAACATTTGAAATGTGTTAAATTGGCGCTAATTGAAACCATTGATCATTTAGCATAGCAAGCATATGCTAAATGATTTTTTTTTCTTTTAGTGTCAAAATATGGAATTGAAGGTTGCAGTTAGTTCTAGCTACTCTCTTGTGATTGTATGCCGATAACAGTTGAGGCAGGCGACATCTGATAGTATAGATTCTAGAGTACTGCACACACATGTGCGAGTCACTCAACACGCTATGTATTGAGCTACAATAAATCATGTCACGTTGGGCGGAATCAACAATCACTTCATCCCACTTAATATCAATCATTATGACAGATCGGTCAATTCCAGTGATTCCACAAGCAAGTCTATTGGTCGATGATATTAACTAAAATTGAAAAGCATGGTAAGTAAACGTGTCCGATGAAGCAGTCTATTTTCTTCCGAATTTATTTCCATTTCTTGTCTACGTTAAAACCCTTCGGGGTACGTTGGTATGTTTTGAACAGCTTTCGACGTGGGGAGAATACATATAGCGTTCCACATTTCTGCTGTGTTGCGTCTATTCAATTTCATACACGCGGGTGTTTGGGCGGTAGCTTCCTGATGCCCCAATTCTGTTTGCGCTAAGGGATATCAACAAGCATAATTGTTTCGTGTTTTTCCCGTCCTTGTCATGTCTTCCCTTTTATGTTGCTAGTGACTGATGTAAAGGGTGGATTCTTCATCCATTCGGATGGCAGGCCGTAATATAGGTGAAATACCCCTGAGTACGGCGTTAAACCCCAAATAATCTAACAATCTACATTACTATTTTGTTGAGAATTATAGATCATAATTTTTCTCTACTAAATTTCCATGAACTGTAAATCTGGTTGCACAGCAAGACAACATAAAATGAGGTAGCATGTTTTACTTTATTGAGGGTACATGTATGTGAGAGAAAACTTAGCATGGCTTATATAGTTAAATTGGGGCCTTTTACCTACAACTTCAATTAGAAGGTTCTATCATCCGTCCAAAACGATTCATTAATATTAAATTTCCCTGCCTATATTATTTATTAAAATGCATTTACGTATTCATCAACTTGATTAGCGGCATATAAAGTGATTTAGGCTATCGCTGGGGTGCTTTTTCCGAGCTGTCCTCACGGATTTTTCCACCGTATTAAGTAGTGCTCAGTATGAAGTGAAGGATTTGACGTCATATGTGCGCGAAATACCCTCGAGTAGCCTATGACGTTAAACGCCAAGTAAACACACTTGATTTATAGCTGTTTTGATCATTTTCTTGTTTAAAGAAAGAAAACTGTCAGGTATATAATTGTGTTACGCACGAAGAGAAGAAATGGATCTCGCCCTAAACCAAAGCAGGCCAGTTCTGGCGGGAAAGTAACATAAGGCGAGAACAGACCCCTATATAGTAATTATAAACATTGATTTACTGATTAATTGGTGTTAAAAGCCACCCTCAGAGGCATTTCACATATATGACGACTTTATGAGAGACGGGAAAATGACAGCAATTTTTCGACCAAGTAAAAAAGAATCCAAATGGAAACGCATGTACAGTAAGGTTGCCGTATTAAGTAGAAATAGCTTTGCTTTGCCGTGTAAATCGATCTTACAGCTTCTCCGTTGCAGTTACATGTGTTTATAAAAAATATATATACATGTTGCTGGAGACTAAACTAGAAATATTTGTCTTATACATGTGCTTGTTATGTTGCACACAATTGTCGCATCGGTCATACAACGCTTATCCATTGCATGTCATGAAGAGATCAAAGTGAAAAGACTAAACGCAAGATTAGCATAGTCTTCCATATAGTGTTAGCAGAGATCATGATTGTCTGTCAGGAAATACAGAATAAGCCCGACAAGAGAATGAACAAAAAAAAACTTGTTACGCCGGCGTCTTCGGGGTCTGTAAAAACAATCACACCCATTGACGTCCATAATCATTAAGCTATATTGTTTTGCCTTTTCTTTTTGTTATTTCAATAGACGACGCACGAGTAGTTCTGCTTTTAAAGAAGACAAGATGCAAAGCATGCGCCTAATGTAATCTCGTAACCAAACCAGGCCAGTTCAGGTCCATCTTCTCTAGACAAGGGTTTTATTCCTAGGTATAGACTCTCCATTACAATCTCTTGTCGGATCGTGCGACTCAAACCACAATAAAAAGCTACGATTTTGATTGGTTCCGTAGCAAAGTCTACGGATCCAATCAGATTGCGCCATAAGCTGACCCGGCTGATCGAGTAGACAGTCTGGCGGCGCCTCACTAAGATACTCTCATTGACTTTGATATGCTATGTAGTGGTGATCTATTGCACGACCCTTGTAGTGATGGTCTATTAGGTTGAGGATAATGTACATTTTATAACACATTTACCCAGCTCATATAGATAAGTGACGCAGATGTCTGTGCACAAAGTTTAGATGACGTAATGTTGAATTTATACTGTTTGTAAGTTCTTGTCTGATTGGTTGGATAATATTGCAACAAGAAGAGTTATGACCACTTTGCTCAAAAGAGGGCGCAGTTGTAAATTCTGATTTGTGTGGCACGATCTGCCAAGGTATTGTAATGGAGAGTTGCTCGTAATAAAAACCTTGGCTAGCGAAGATGGCGCACAAGCCGCTGTCCGACTTTCTTGGACATGATCTAGCTTTTGTTTGGCGCACACGGTAAGATTGTTTCAACGCGTTGCCAAAATTATCAAACACGACAGATATACATTCTCCTTAACGCCTCAAACGAAGAAGACACATGAGGGCTACGTCTTGAGCTAGGAGACACGAATGAAATTTTACTCAGCTTACAGCTCCCGTGTTCGGCAGGCTTTACTTGGCTCGCTATATAGTCGGTCTCTATGGATCAGTCGGAAGAGTGTTGGACCGGCTTCGATCTCCGGTGGTGGCGGCATGCAACATTTTCTTTCTCTACATTTATACATTATATAAATAATGTTTATTTGGCAGAGACGTGGGACAGCCTGTTGAGTGAAAGGCAACTGTAGAGATTTATTCTAATCATTAACAAAAACTATTGTCAATGCACCATTAAAAGGTGCCTGCTTCGATCCACTGAGAAGTCATGTATAATTTTCTTTCTTCTCAAATATACTATATATATAATATCTTTGTAGTGGAGACGTGACACATCCTGTGCAGCCTGATTAGTGAAAGTCAACTGTAGAGATTTGTTCAGATCATTAACAAAAACTATTCATACTTAATGGCCAATGCACGATTTAAAGGTCCTGGCTTCGATCCCCTGTGGAGATATGTACAATTTTCTTTCTCTGCATAATACTATATATATATAATATCTATTTAATATATATGTAGCAGAGACGTGAAATATTCCGGATAATTGGGCGAGAAAGACATTGCTGCAGAGTTTTTATTTAACAAAAACTATTCATACTCAATTGCTGATGGACTATTGAAAGGTCGCTTTGAACCCCTGCGGAGGCATGTTAAACGTACTTTCTCTTCATTTATTTAAATTTATACATACCTTAAATCAGAGCAAACATTTGTGAAAAGTTATTTCCAAATTATCAATGTATAGATAAGTTATAGCCTGGACAGGATCGGTCGGACACACTTAATATATCAAAGAGATATTGTTGAAGAATTCTGTGTACCTGATGTGAAACAGGCAGCTGTAGAGTTTTTGTTCAGAGCAATAACAAAACATATTCATGATTAATGGTCGATGCTCGATTTAAATTATTCAGTAAAATAGGTTTTTTTAATCTGATATCAATCTGTTATATTTTTCAAATTATAAAAAAAAAACATCTGCAGGCAATTTATACAATGTTGGTCTTCTGAGACGGTCATCAAACTTGCAACATAACAAGGCACAACAAGTACGTGATGAGTAGAAAAACTAACCATTTTAATAATTTAGAGTATAAGTGTACCAAATACCGTCTTTTAAACTACTAGCATTTGTGGAGAGTACGATTTTACTCGGTGCAATGAATTATTGAAGAGATTTGCATTCGATTTCGCTCAGGTTTTAATATATATCCACCAATAAAAAGTAACCAATTACGAATATGCACTACCTTTCATTGTTACTTGTTTTATTGTTTGTTTGATCTTTGCTCCTTTGTCGTATTTATTGGGATATTGTGTCTCGATGAAAATGGGAAAATTATCCATAAAAAAAACTTATTCAGTTTGGTAACATTAGCTAAAATTGTTCGTTTGTGTAAAATACATTGATCTTCATCTCCTACACATATGGCGTGTGTTTGATACCATGATATTTGAATGTTCAACATACTTGCCGCTTCTGCGTGTGGGGATACGTTGTTTGAAATATCGTCTTTAATGCCCCAGCTGGCGATGTTGGTATTAAATATTTTTACCTGCGGCTGGTAGGCCTAGCAGGTCTATGAGAGCTTGGCGTTATGGTGGGGGTGGTGACAATGTTAAAAATCTAGTCTTTAGAGGCCTCCTAGATAAAGATTTTAGTCGCCGCAGGTCTCTGAAGAGCTTTCCTTCTTGTTTTTAATTTAAATCAGAGTTTATTTTGTACTCAGTATTTGCTCCGCAGAGCATATAGTAATCCCCTCTAATAAGCTCCGCAGAGCTATATGGTTACCCTTCTCCGCAGAGAACACAACCCCTATCCACTACTCAGCTCCGCAGAGCTAGTTTTGTACTCAATATTTGCTCCACAGAGCATACAGTCATCCCTCTAATCAGCTCCGCAGAGCTATATGGTTATCCTGATCCGCAGAGCACACAACCACTATCCACTACTCACCGCCGACCTAAGATTGTACTCAGTATCCGCAGACCATATTATCATCCTAACTAATCAGCTCCCCAGAGCTTATTTATATACTCAGAAATCGATCCGCAGAGCAAATCCAGCTCCGCAGAGCTATGTTAGTACTCAGTATTTGCTCCGCAGAGCATATACTCACCCTAACTAATTAGCTCCGCATAGCTATTTTTATATATTCAATACTTGCTCCGCAAAGCACATAGCCACTCCCAATAGACAGCTCCGCAGAGTTTATATTTATTGTGTTTCTTTGGATGCTTTTGAGTGATAGTCCCCATGATGCCAATATATATGTTTTATTTAGTTCAATAAAAAATGTATTATAACTATAACATTTGTGTTCTGTGTATACATATAAATATACATTTATGTGTGATTACTACGCGACCCTATTTTTCATCAGAAAAGAATCGAGGGAGATTCCTATGCTTTGAAATTACGGTGCACTTTGATAAATTTATTTAACGACGAGGAGGAAAAACTCTGGTACCATCACGTAACCTAGTACGTTTCAAGCGTTTCGGAAATCCGTATTTTTTCAACGACAATCTGTTAAGATTTGTTCTGGATTTTATAATTTGTTTGCATTGAAAAGATTGTTTGTTTGTTTGATTGGGGTTTAACGCCGTGCTCAGGGATATTTCACCTATATGACGCCGTACCAGCTCAATAGGTAGAGGAAACCACCCTTGGCGTCACTGCCAACTTAAAAGACGAGACAGGACCAGGACAGGAAGACAAGAAAACTCGAGGGCACCAGACATCCATCTCTTATATTAATTTATAATATAAAAAGTATGGACCAGTTCTGCATCAATTTAGGTTTAAATAAAATGATAAAATGATCCATTAAAGCGAAACAACGTATTAAGAAACAGTTACAAATGTGTGTCCGTGTAAAATACATTGATGGTCATCTCCTACACTGAGTTAGATACTGTCTGGTGTGTGCTTCATACTAGGATGTGTAAATGTTCAGCCTGCTTGTTTCTTTTTCGATTGATGACACGTTGTACGGACATAAAAATCGACAGCTGTCTAATTTTTTAAAGGTTGCATTTTGTAAATATAGAATAAGTCTATCATTATCAAGCGAGCCCATAATGAATGCAGAGGGAATAATGCTTAATAACAAAATTCTAAATGTTATGGAAATAAGAATCGTATTGATTCAAATGAAGAGAAGGTCAAATGAAAGGTTTCATAATATTAGAGCATAATGTAGTTAAGGGCTAATCGTACATTGCGCAATGCCGCTGTCATATTACGTTACAAATATCCGCTTTAATGAATGTTTGTAAAGATGAGTCAAGAAGCCATTCTCTTACAGATTTCCAAGGTTTCTATAGCACATTACCTTTCGCAGTATATGCGATTATAAGCACTCCGCCTGATGGCATGGGTATTGCAGTAGTTCAAGTGTCCAAGAGCACACAGGCTCTTGGTCATATAGCTTATTGTATGTTCATCGCTTATATATATGTGATACGACTATTTAAACGGTAACACTTCAATTGAATGCTAGAAAGGACAGTCACAGTCGATTGAGTTAAAATTATTGTGCACACATATATATGCACCTAACTTGAATCTGAGTTTGGATCGTGCGGCAATACCACATCTGCATACAAACAGTAATTAGCAGTTGAAACGAAGTGAGCGAATGTGTGCTGGTAATAAATACATGTATGCAAATGTAAACGTATTCCATTCTGAAGCGCATTCGAAATATCGACTCATTTAAATCCGATCCAGGAAGACTTTCGTTTGATTGAGACCGTAACGCCCTAATTTACATCAGTACTTTATGAGCTGAAGAAAATGGATTTACAAACTTCAACGGAATTCCAATCCAAACGATGTACGTTTTGTTAAGTAACTTTGGCTTCTATATTTTCGTTAAGAAATCCTCATCTTTAGAAAATAATTTGCCCACAATTAGTTAAGATGTCATTCGAATCCAGGATTGTTGTCTGGCTTAAATGAATGCATTGGCATTAAAAATAACCTGTATTATTTGTCCCAATAGAACTATACCACACCGCCCAGTCTGTTACCACAGATTGTGATCTGATGAAATTATGTTATATATACATGTCTAACATATAACATATTGGAGCATTGCTGTCAACAGCCGCTTTACTGATCTAGAATACACGAGAAGCGGGTGTTGGCGCGAATTATATTGTTTTAATAACACAGTCCTTTATTTAATTCCCGTTTCAGTGTCTGATTCAACGTCTTTTAGGCACAGGACATGGCTTGGTTGACTTCGGCTCAGGAATCAGAGACCAATCAAAGCTACACAGTACAGCGATTACCATCACTGTACTGTCAAGTTTGGTAGAATGGTATATGTTGGCCTCTGAACCAATGCTATCAGCTGCCGAGTTGTATACTCAAGGATATTGTTTTTATGCTCGTTAGCTACATATATTTCTTTGTAATGTGCACGAAAAATACAAAGCAGATCTCTTATAGAGAAGCTGTAACCGTGGAAGTGTCTAATTGATCAATTAAGACGTGTCCTCTCCCAGAAGATAGCTGTTTGTTAGTCTGATTCGTCGTCTCAATGGTATTTCATTTAAAATACGACAGCTGTGTCCATTTCATACTCTTTACTAATATGGTAGAAGCTCGGGAGGAAACATCGTAAAAAATACCTCTCCCCGGAGAAATAATCATTGTGTGACAATAGGCTCGCAGATCGCGTTCTTTCGGCAATAGGGTGTGCTGATTTATATCTAATGGGCCTTGCGCGTAGACTTTGATGCACAGTTCTTAGTGATAGGCAATGTAAGCTGGGAATTATCTACGTACGCTAGTCTACACACCAGTATCACAGTATGAATAAACGCACCAGCGTGTCATACAATCATAGATCTACTCAAATGGATTGGCAGAATATTATAAGGTAGGCGTGGCTTATAGTGAACACGAATTTATATAATGTCAATTCAATTATGTCCACATATAACACCGGGGAAGTGAGCAAATGCACACAGATGTTAAGACCAATGACGTATTTTCTGCAAGTTGAATAAGGTTATTGAAACAAAATCGGGTGATAATCGGAAAACATTTGCACACTGAATGGAGTGTGTATCGCGTGTTAAATGCTTGTTGTCACAAATGGTATAGCTTTCTGGATTAAAACCGATCAGTTGAATCCCAACGAAGGCGTATAAACGCTAACGTTTGCATAGCCCTGCCTTTACATGAGAAATAGTTTAGGAAACTGGTAACATACTCAGTTTGGTATGGCGGTTTTACCAGACATATTGGAAAATTACACGATGGAACAACTTTGCCAGGAAATGTACCAGGGAATATACTTACAGAGGTCCAGCAAAGGTAATACGCATATATATGTATACATTTTTTTTTTACAAATAAGGAGAACGAATAAGTGTATGCCTTGGGTATACTGGAATAAATATACATATCTACATTTTTGTTATTTATTGTTTTGCTAAGAGTTCAGCTTGGCAACTAATGCGGCTTGAATATCACCTCTCATTTTTAGCAGTTTTGGATCACAAAGCACTTTGTTTTAAAGAAAGGGTGTGAGGCTATAGTCTCCGCAGTTCAATTATGATAGGCATTAATTTAGGCACGGTCGCTTTTGTTGATTATTGTACATGTATCTTTACATGCATTCCACCGTGACGGAATGACACAATGATCTTAGAATTGCTTTTTTGTGTGTGTTTGTAGGCTTAATGGCGTATACCAAGTGAATACATTTTATTTAAAACGATATTCCATTAGTATCCCAGCAGAAATATAAAATGAACGCTATTTCCTATCCCAAGATACGCCTCGACGGTGTCCGTGAACAAGTCGTGACGGAATTATACAAAAGTAACCTCCAATTCGACCACTTTCATATAACAAATATTTGCTTTCAAAAGTGTGTGGTTTATCGACGAACTTATTAAATATTTATACACAACTATGTTCCTGAAGTTGTAAAACAAAACTTTAATGAACATTAAAAACAGATTTTAGAAAGTCACTAAGTCAGACGCGTGGCGGAATTACATGTTTGCTCGTTGACAGAAATACCGCTACGTGTAATTCCGAAATTCAAACATACAACCATTCTGAAAACGTTCTTCCTCATTTCATGATCAGCCGGAAAGAGGGGTAGCCTATTACTATCATCCTGCAACCTTTCAAGGCGCTTAATCTATTGTTCTCATCCGTCGTCATCTTATTTTAGGCTTTTCGCTTCCTCGCACGATCTCTTTCTTTATATTTGGTGTATGACACCACATCTCTTTTTAGCCTGTCCCTTGTTGTCTCTCTAGTTGTGTTTTTGGCAAGTTTATTAACAAAAGGATCATAAATAAATTTACAA